>CAJNIZ010046793.1:110325-121609 GCA_905231905.1 Symbiodinium pilosum | reverse complement strand
CCAGAGGTTTACTTCTCTTTCAAGACTTGTGAAAAAAAGGACCAAACATGGGAAAATTCAAAATGGGCCCGTTTGGGACCGATTGGGCCCATTTGGGCGTGTTTGGGCCAGGGGGCCTTACGCCCCCGTTTGTTACGCCCCCGTTAGCGGCCTCTTGATTTAAGGTTTATGGTTTAGGGTTGGAGGTCATGGGGACTTAGTAAGGAGGTTAATAAGAAGTTTAGCTTGGGATATTATATGGCTTATAGGAGATATGAACCTACTTACAAAGCCCCCATGAGGCTCCAAGTATTCTTACTGGCTCTAAACAAGGAATGAGGGAATTTTTCTATATTACAACCCCTATATAACATATGTATAGGGTTTAGGGCTTAGGGTGGGTACGGAAGAAGGGAATACAATGCAGAGAGATAATAACGGGAGTGCATTCCCTTATTCCCTACTAAGAACCAGTAAGTATTGTTGCCCAAAGGATCCACATAGCTGTATGGTATATACTTCGGGCCCGGAGTAGCTGTGTATGAACCCCTTTGGGCCCTACATAAATACCATATACCCTGTATAGATAGCTAATCCCAGCTTCCATCTCACTCTCAAATTTTCTGCCCGTTTGATTCTCCGTCATTGTCGTAGTCCCCACAAGTTTCGGAAACCCTAAGCCCTGTAGTATCTCTCGTGGACTACGTACCTACATGGACCCTTTGGGGTAGGCGCTTTGGATTTGTGGAAGGCAACAATCTGGACCGAGAGGCTCTTGAAGGTTTGGAGTTCGTGGTGGCGACGTGCGTTCAACGCTTTGCTCATGCGTATACTGCATGTACACCCTGCGAACTGGGGAACCCATCCCTATAATCCCTGTAGTTTCCATTTTCTTTTCCATTATCCCAATACAACCCCAGTATATATACCCTATAATCCCTATATAACCCATTAGAGTAGTTTACATTATATTTTCGATTATCCCAATAGAACATTGGTTTCTTATCCTGGTAGGACCTGCAGGGACTGTCTGCGCCGGGGATGAAGTGAAATTGGCTACATAATCACCACAAACTCAAAACAAACCGAGACCCTTTGAAACCTGTAGACGAGCAGGAGACTGAGGACACTCTTACTGCAAACGGGCCTTAAACTCTTTCCTCGCGGGAAGCATCCGCGAAATATCTTTCATACTTCTTCTCTTCACCACAAGGGTAGCAGAGCTTGTGCTACGTGGGGGGTGGAGATCCCAGATTTCTCTAACTTCTGGGGCACTGGCACTGCACAACCTTGTTCACATTGTTCTCGCCATGGTTCGGAAGGACCCCTGATGAGGAAGGCCGGCTCAAGACTGCTGAGGGATGGCTATGATTCAAGTTGGCAACCTGACACAGGTACCCATGAATCGGCTTCAACACTTGTGCAGCCAAAACCGCCGCCGCCACCGCCACCACCGCTACTCCAACAAGTGCCGCCGCCACTTCCACCGCCGCTGCCACCACCACCAGCACCTCTGCTGCCAATTCTTGCGCTGCTTCTACCACCACTCCGGCATGGGACTGTCGTTCCCCTTACAGCCAGGCATAAACTCCGAACCCAAGTGGAAGCCATTTTCTGCGCCTGTCCCCGTCACGCGCGGCGACATCTTGATGGGCTGCGGCTGCGGCTGCGGGGCGCCACTGGTGCGGACGGTCACGCAAGCTCCTGACTATTCCTATTCTTCACTCCTACTCCCTATACTACTGCTGTACTCCTTCACTACTACAATACTACCATGAGTAGCAAGGAGCAGCAGCAGTATCAGTGATGTGGGTCTTTCTAGTCATCATGAATCATGGCAGCTGTCGTAACCATTCTAGTCATTGTGGTAGTCAGCAAGTCGCCTGCGCTGCTTGTAAGACGCTGAAAACAGACACAAATCCTGCACGCATGCTATTATGCAGTGCGATGCTGCAAGCTGCGCCTAGCTAAATTGAATCTAAGAAGGCGTCATGGGTCAGCCCTGGAATTCTGCGCCTCAGCAACAAGGTAGAACCTGTTCAATAGATTCTTGCTCAGATTGGATCCATCATGTATGCAGTCAGAGCATAAAGTTCATTTTTGAAAAGCACTGATCCTGGATCATTCTGGAGCAGTTCACCCTGACGCACAGGCGATCTCCCCCTCTGCTCCTGCTGTGGTTGGAGTTGGAGCGGGAGCGGCATCAGAGCGCCTGTCCAAGCCCACATGCTTCACCAGGTCGAAGGAAGTGGTGCCCGCCACCCCACTCCGTGACGAAGGCTGATTACGAAGACCCCAACAAAAGAACATCAAAAGCTTTGAAATCCTCATTTTTTGTAGCTGCCACTGGGAACATTCAGCTGCACCATGTCCGTACATGGAAAATTCTTGCTGCCCCCAGCAGGCGGACCCAGCCCTCTAGAACTGCGTGTGAGTAGAGATATCAGTTCCAACTAGAGGACCACTGAGTACCTCACTCGTGGGAGAGGCTACTTAAGGGCATGCATGCAGGAAAGCATCAAAAAAGCGCAATGACAAATAACGAAAGCGTGGAAAACTATGCTTCAGTCATACTTCTGAGTGTTCACACCCTTTCCAGGCATGGTGGTAACTTGCGCGTCATCCACAGCTCCAGGCACAGAATGAGTTTGCGATACATTGTTGCAACGGTTTCCATGCTGTAGGCTCTTGCTAGGAGATCCTGACGCCCGTCCTAGTTGAACCCTTGGCCTCAGAAACTCAATCTTGAGCCCCTACCCGTTCAGTCAAATCCGAAATTCCACCCGGACCTGCCCCAAACACGAAACGCCTAGACTCTAGACTGAAACAAACTTTTCCGTACCTTTCCAGGATATTGTGACAGCATGAATTGTAAGGGTTTTATATGACGAGAAAGTGAAGATTTCGACGCTACAATATTTCTACTTAGCATTCTGACAGACTGACAGAACTACTCCCCAACAGTATTGCTAAAATTCTTTATTATGGAGTCTAGATCTCGGCTGGCCTCACTGGCAGGGAATCTCTCCGCACAACTTGCCTCAGCCAAAGTGGTCGCAGGATGTACAACAACTGATTATACAAGCTCTACATCTTCATGGGGTTACAAGGAAATATATATGTAATGATCATACAGGAGGATCGGGGTTGTCGCTTTTAAGGTATCCTGAATAGTTGGGCCTCTATGACAATGGCAACCCAAAAAAGGGACCTGAATGTTTTTGATCACCACCCATGTGAGGGCTTACTGGGACAGTCTCCCGTACCATGGCGGCCAAGGCTTCATTCATGCAGGAAATCGGGAACTGTGTGTGCAGGATCCATGTTGGCGAAGCTTAGGTCCAAAATCCACCCGTCTCTGTAGAACCCGTCTTGCTACTCTCCTTGTGCCATTTCCTTGAGGAATCATATTTCGAGAATTTAGGTTAAAAAAAAAAACATGAGGCCCGCACACAGGCGGGGCTGTGCCGGCACTGGACCATCGAACAGGGGCTGTCCATTGCGTCCTTGCGGCAACGAGGTGAGGGCAAGACCCTTTGGCAGAGGTTCTCAACACACCCCGCGGGCACCTCTGACATATATGTATATTAGATGTATATATGTGTAATATGTGTACATATACAGAATGTGGCCCTTCCCGAAATCCATATGTATATATATATATATCTATATAGGTGTGTGTGTGTGTCGAAACTTGTTCCAAAGGGACTGTAGGGGCCTCCGCTATAAAGATGTCGGGCTCACTCAAAGAAACTCCGATGAAGCACAATAGGTTGAGGTATCTGTACTGCTAGGTGAGAAGTCTTGCTTAGGAACAGCAGTTCCTTTTGCTTCTTGTCAAGCCCCGGCAAGCCCTCAGCCTTAAACCCAAGACATACACAGGAGCTTGCAAAGTCATGGGAAGCGGCACCGAGACCACAACGGCAAAGGCCATTGCAATCCACGATTTGGGCTTAGAGTTCAGCATTTGGGGTGTAGAGCAACAAGCATCTTCGCCGCCACTACAAGATAGGATAGTGCTAGTGTATAAAGCTGCAAAAAGCTGGCAATAGCACCAGGTTCACCCGACACAGGTGCAGGAGCATCAAGTGCTTCAAGAATGGCACGAATTCTGGCCATCTCTGCAAACCCATGCCCAGAATCTCAGAACCTCAGCCATCAATCCTACACCCTCAAATCTTTTCTGCCTGAAATCCGAACGAACCCTCAAACCTCAACCCTGAGCCCTGATATCCAGATTCGAGCCTCATGGTGCCACCTGCTGCCTGCACGGTGCCCACGGCTTGCCGAAGCTGCAAGGCAGAATCTGACTAAATCGCTCAGAGTGGTCCGTCAGGGTATAGAGGGACATGTAGGAAAACGTGGGATCTGCGATTTGGGGGGTGGGTGTCTCCAGATCCCGGTTCTTTTGGCGATTGTCAGAGCAACAAGTGGAACATTAACAGCAACAACAGAGCAGTCACCTCGAAGGTTCTTCTGCCCGAGCGCGCAAACGTGCTGCAAAACAAGCCAAACTTAAAGATGAAGGCGAAAGCTTCTCAAGAGCTGGGATAGCCGTTCCGTACCCGAGACACAGGATACCGCTGCGCTTCTGACTTGCATGCTGCTCCTTGTGGCCCAGCGAGACTCTCTTATGCCCGTACCTTGAACCAAAGGGGGACGGCGCGCGTACCGGCGAGGCAGATATCACTGGGCGTCACTTCTAAGGGAAGGTTTCCATTGGCCTGCTTTGGAAAGAAGCCACTGCCAAGCTATTCGGAGGTTTCAAGCATATTTCGGGGCTTCAAGTCACTGTTGGTGCTTGGGAGGTCTAGGGAATGCGAACGAACGACCAAAGGCAAATGCAAGCATCTGCCAATGAAAAGAAGCTCTAGTGCCCAAAAGATCCGACTACCTGCCTGGTAAATACCCAGGCCCTAAAAGCACCTGAACCCCACAAGGCTTCAGGTATAGACTACGCCCTGAGGGCTTGGGGACGTTTTGAGATAGTGTCAAGCTTGCGGGGCAAGATCAGGGATATTATTTGGCATATTGATCCTCTGAAGTTTTGGGGACGAATTCAAGAGAACCAACCGTGGACTAAAACTGTATCCTATGCCAACCCCTCGCTGAAGCCTCTCCAACCTGTAAGTTAGTGGTACTTAAGGGGGAATGGCTGCGTGAATCTAGTGCGTAGTGGGAACTGTCATCTAGTGATTTGTATGAGAACTAATCACCAGTCGCTGGTCACTAGTGTCACTCTCCTTAAGCAACAGTACAGTAAGACCATAGAGGTGAAGGGAGGGAAGAGATGAGTCGGGCATGCTGGAGCTTTTTGCAACATAGGGCACCTGTAGGCAACTCATTAGTCTGCAAGGCGTATGACAAGGGGTTAGTTGCAGAGCTCCTAGTGTTGAGGTCTATTCAGTTTTGGGGGTCCTAGTCAGGATTCGTTATCATTTATTCATCATTGGGATTGGTCTGAAAATGCTCGACTTCTTTTCCTGCTCTGACGGGCCCCTGTCTCGTCTGGACTCAAGCCTGTCAGTGACAGCTACAAGACCTACTGGGTCCGTAGGGGGGGTGAGGATGCAAATCCTCCATTCACTCCTCACTCCCCGCGAAGATCCAGTAGAGAAGCTGTTGCCAACGCAAAGCTGCTAGCCTAGGGTACGCAAGGAGCTTACGTGAAGGCAAATGCAGAATTGTCACCTGCCTACTAGTCTACTGGAAGTTGGATGTGCAGAAGTCAGTAGGACAGTAGGAGGGATCCGGGGACTAATTACGAAGGCTTACTTAACTTTACTATGGGGTTACATAGGGGTTATATCCCCTTATTCCCCACTACGCACCGACGAGCTAAGTGAGAATTCTGAAGCTTGTGTACTTCCGTCCATGCAGGGCCCCTTGAAGCACACTTGTAGCAAAACGGTTGAGGGCATGCGATGATGCTATGCAACCGAGTTGCCGTTCAAGAAGGTAAATTAAGCTACTAAAATGAGGAAACGCTATATATCTATATATATATATATAAATGTATTCATTATACACCCATATTATGGTAACTTAAACCCTAACCCCTAAGCTCTGCTTACCCATATATTGGTAACTTAATGTAAGTTCCTTGACAGCAAGCCGACAAACCTGACTTCATGCACACAATGTTCCACGCTCACCAGGGCGGTCCATCAACCCAGGTAGGGGTCAGAGTCTAGGGTTTAGGTCGAAGTAATAAATGGGGGTTGCCACGAAACTAGGGGTACCATTGTGGGGGTCCTTCTAATAAGCATTCTACTATTTTGGGGTCTATGTTGGGGTCCCCCTATTCAGGGAAACTACCAAGTTGTCTAGGACTAGGGCACGCCTGCTGTACCTATGGAAGTATGCTCCAGACAAATTGAGAGGCCAGGCAATACCCATGTCCTAATTTCTTGGCTTCAGCGGGTCTGCTACATTCAACCGTGGACTCTGAACATGCAGGAGATATGACCGAACATACTTGACCAGGGATTAGGAGTGTGCTTGAGGTATAGGAAACTACAATCTTATATAGCTCTGTAAGAACACTGACAATGAAGGAACACATGTATTCAGGTCTCTACATTTTGACCCCCTGTACCCTTTAGGCGCAGTTTGTGAAAACGCGCAGGTCTTTCGGATCCCAAAGCAATGTGGAGTCAGATCGGGGGGTTTAGGGATCAATCGGGCTTTGCAGTCGTCTAGCCTTCAAGGTTTTTGTTTACGTTATGACATACATATATTCTGTTTCTGAAACCTCTGGGATTACGTTATGCTTGCAGGTCTAGGGGGGTTTGGGATAAACGGGCATGCATGTCATGTAGGGCATTAGGGTGGAGGCTACCTGCTTTGAGCTTTAGGAAGTAGGGCCAATCCCCTCCCCCAATATTAAACCCCCCCACCCCCCTAATATTAACTACTCCTTCTGTATGTTATATTATAATGTATTGAGAGTATTTCATATTAGAGAGGGTGGGGGGTTTATTAGGGAGAGGGGATCAGTGAGGACCTGGGGTGATGCTGTGCTAAACTGGATGACGAACCAGACTTTACGAGTGCTGGGACCCGGTGCCGGCGCTTGTGCGAGGTATGGGTAGGCCTGCATGCAGCAAGTTGGATGCTGGCCGCCGCACCATTCCTTCGCATGTAGCTATTTATTTGCAAGAGGTGTAAACCCAAATCCCCTAAAACCCTACCGCAGAACCCCAAACCTCTAAAACCCTAAGAGTTGTTGGCCCAGAAGCCAACAAGGCGGACAGCTGTAGTCATGCATGCCCAAGTGTGCTGATGCAGTTCCCTTTGTGGAGCTGGGTACGGGGACAACTCAGCTTTTGTGTTGTATGGAGGTTGGGGCGGGGCTTCCCACTGTGGATGCTAGGGATCCCGTATCTTGAAAGGTGTGCAAAGGAAACAGGAAGTTGTGGAATTCTGCCCCACCAAGCCAAGACTGATGCTGTGTCTTTTGCCAGTGAGTGATACCCTAGCGGGAGCTCTGGTTCCTTCTTCATTTGCAACTCTTCGCGCCCGCCCCTGCGGCCTTATGAGATCACCTTGCCTGCTAATCATAAATAATGTTAATGCGCTGAGCGGAATATTCAACAGTTGTGGGGCGGGAGGTGAGGAGAGTACCGGGCCAGTGTTGAGGCGTTCTTTTCCTTATCATGCCTCCCTCCATGTCGCATTTCAATAAGAATGCTTTGAAGCTAGGGGTCACCCGATTCTGCCCGAAAGTATCATCCTTCTTACCAGTTCCCCAGAACCCTAATTCAGGAAACCACCATTCAGTACATCTGCAGTTGAGTGAACTTCATAATGAAATGTAAGCCAGAAAAGAAACTTCATCAGCAGCCTTGGGGTGAAGCTCAGATTGCATTCAGCACTTGCGCGCAAGCCTAGAAATGGTAGTTTCCCAAAATGGGGGGAACCCCAATATAGACCCTAATATATTGTAGTCCGTACCCAAAAAGGTACCCCTAATTTTGGGAAACCCCCAAATACGGGATTGCAGGACAGCATCCCTTGCAACTTCCTCCTGGGCAGGTTGTGGCATAACCGGAGGCGGCAGGATGTTTCAAGGAGTGCTCCTGCAATCCCCTGAAGACAAACCCAGGGGAACCATGCCTCCCCATGCTATGAGCCAGCAGGGATCAGGGTGAGCACCTCCAAAACCCTGAGCATGGCTAAAAACCCATCCCTCTCTGACACGGCTGGCACGGCAGCAGCGCAAGACTTGTTTTCAACAAGTCTCAGCTTGCCGACAAGCTGATCTGCACTGGCGCTTCCAAATAACCAACCATCTTAGGAGGTTTAAACGCAGCTGAAAACCGAGCACTTGGATTCACATCTTGCTTCGTTTCCCGTTTGTAGTGATTGCGTTGCTGTAGTCAATGGCCGCTGCGTTTCATGAGTCTGGGGCATGGAGGCAATGAAGCTGGCAGAAACCACGTGTGGCTTGACTAGCCCTTACCGCGAGAGCTACTGCGTGTCCTGCCGTACGCATGCGGTATACTTCCTCTGCAATCACGTGCTCCATGCTGCGCAGCCGGACATTGGGTAATGCGCATAACTCTGTAAGTCGGAGTGTCAGGTATAGACTAGGCAGAGTTGGGAAGTGCCAGTGCGCATATGGGTATCTGCCAAAGGAAGGGCCCTCTTCTCGTGTTACCTGGTTTATTCCAAGCCCACATGGGAGGCATGTTGCATCCAAAGGGGCCCTTGCTTTGACCCATACCCATATATGTGAGTGTATTGAACAACTGGAACCACTCAGCTGCCAGAAGCGACCGCGATGTCTTCAGACGCACTTTGCAGCCCCAGCAAGAGTCTGTCCATGCCTTGGGAAACAGGCGGTTGGGTGTGTTTAGTATCTGCCAAGAAAACCTGGCATTGAAACAAGTACCCCTCGGTGAGTTTGTCACGACCTCCATTTGAGGGAATCTTGAATTTCTTCTTGGGGGGCATGCTCACACTTTTGCGCCCCGTCGCACGGGTCATGGTATTGAGAAGGTCAATGTCAAGCGTTCCTAGGCTTTGCAACGAATGCCACACACGTCGCGAACCAGGTTGCTACACGAGCCAGAGTAACTGTGCCAGCCGGCCTACGTGAGAATCCGGCATCCATGAGGTTCGCTTGACTTGTCGTTTATTACTAGCACTCATAAAACTAACACGCTGCTAACAGTACTTGTAGTAATAATACTAGTAAAATGTAAGATGTATTAGCAATACTAATGGTAATAGTTTCGCTTATGCGCTGTGAGAGGCCGGCCTGGTGAGTCCAAATTGTCTACCCATCACGCATGCACGGCTCAAGTGCCTGCTCTCCCTCGCACAAAGAACCGCCCAAACACGCAAATCTAGTCGTTCTTACTAGGGAATGATGCAAGATAGTATATGGGGTTTACATAGGGATTATATTCCCGCATTCCCTCTTAATAACCAATAGGTAACTTATCTACAGATACCAGACAACGAACCATTATTCGGACACACGGAACAAGGCTTCAAGAGGTCCTGCAGCGCATATGCGTGCCTTTCCATTTGTATGATAGGCACGTATTCCGTATTCCTTATGTTTGCGGGAATGTTGCGGGCTTCTACTTTTACAAAAAGGCTCGGACTTCTTCAGAGGTACGCCCATAATTTCTGGCAGACAACTTCAAGAAATCCCACTGCTCCAAGCGGCCCAGCACCTGAACCCTACACCCTAAGCCAAAACCAGGGCTCCAGCGGTGCTTCTGACACGCTAGCCAACTGAGTGGCGAATTGTCTGGACCTCCAGTCACGCCTGGCTTCAGAGGTCAGTTGGCAGTATCATGGCAATCATAATAATATACTAAGGCCGCTTAAGGGGCCCTGCCATGGTTTTACGGGCCTGCTCGCCTGGTTGAAAAAAACATATTGGGCCCATAAGGGCGGGGGGGGATCGGATACAACCTGGACAAATTGTGAGCGCAGCTACGTCATAATTCCTTTTCACAGGATCGCAAACTAAGAACCTCCTTTCTTCCCATCCCCAAAACCTCCTCGGCAAAAATCCAAGGGCTAAAGCCGAGACATAGGAGTGTGGTTATACATAGGATCACGTAATCTTTCTAGTAGCTTGGGGAACGTGCCGGTGAGGTCATGTCTCAAAATCATGAAATGCATGCATCCAGCTGCCTAAACCCTTACAAAGTAGGTCAACACCAGCTGCAATCCTTCAATGAGAAGCTAGCCTCGCATAGCTTGACAAGAAGAACTAGTAACTAGAATCTCCCCCTTGCATTCCCTACGCATCCCTGGAATTCCTGTTCGTAATCTCCCCCTGCATATGCATGGGATGGGAAGTAGCATATGCCTGCAGGCAGAAGGAGCTACAGGAGTACAGTAGGCCTTGCATCATACCCTGCAGAATTGCTGGCGCTGACTAGTCAACCATGTGCTAGACAATGAAATTACAAATGTCTGAGCCCAAAACCCCAAACACTATCCCTACAAAGAGCCCTAGGGATCCAAATAGCCCAAAGTTAGTAGGTACTATTTATATCGCATTGTTTGTAGACTTGGATCCGCAGGGTAAAGCCCAAATCTTGAAATCACCCCTGCAGCCTTTGTCCACAGCGGACGCTATGGCGGCCACCACTCGCTCTGGAGCGACAGACCTTTGAGCGTTCAGGAAATTCAGGGTGGTCGTCAGCTACAGGGCCTACAGCTACTATACTACAATTATTCTTCTTATCATTGCTCTTCTTCCTGCTGCTAGTACCAGTTACTATTATGCTACTATTATCACTACTATTGTTAGTACGATTATTATTGATACTACTAGTCTGTCAGTATTGTTATTAGTACTGTTACTATCATTTTGGGGTTTAGGGTCCAGGGGTTTCAGGGTTGAGTGCATTTCGGCCGGTCGGATTTACGGTTTTGAGTTCTTCTGGTATAAATTCTACATGGCGGCTTGGCATTCCAGGGTCGCACTTCGGGGATTGAAAGATGCCCATTTTGGATTTAGAGGGTTTAGGGGTTTAGCTACGGCGTCCTTCGCTCTTTGCAATTAACCTGGGAACTGCAAGGGAACTCCTTGAACAAGGTAGCGCCCGTATGTAGGCATTGAATCTCAGAAACTTTCATCAATGTAGCCTCAGACTCATGTTTGTGTCTTCAGGCGTAGCACATGGGGTCTCCGACAGGAAAAAGCTGAAGTGGTGCAAGCTGGAATGGTCCTACACCCTAAAGCTTATTCCCAACACCCTAGACTCGGCTTTGACAACGTCTCTGTGCCAGGAGACTTGGTATCTGACCTAAACAGGGGGACCCCAATATA
>CAJNIZ010046793.1:64337-110225 GCA_905231905.1 Symbiodinium pilosum | reverse complement strand
CCACCACCACCACCGCCGCCGCCGCCGCAGCCGCCGCCACCACCCCCCCACCCACCCCCTCACCCCCCCCCCCCCCCCCAAAAAAAAAAGGTACGTACACCTGATTTTGGGAAACTCCCACTCTCAATCATTTCTCAGACCTTTGCAATAAAAACTTGAGACGTCCGCAGAAGACCTGCCTCAAAATGCCTAAGATAATGGGGAGATAATGGAAAAGGACATGGAAACTCCTATTTAGGGTTTAGGGTTAAGGCTCAATAATGGAGAATCAAATGGACAAGAACATGGAAAATGAAATGGAAACTGCTATACATAGGGTTATGTAAGGATTATATGAGCTATAGTCGAAACTCCTCAAAGCGGGATATATAGGGGATTGGATAGGGGAGCGTTCTAGGGATTATTAAGGGGGACACTAGGATATATAGGCATCTTACCACTGTCAACATTAGCCTTATTAAGGGAACCTTAAGGGCTTAAGGGTGTAGGGTTTAGGTTTATTGCCCTCGCTAGTGGAGAACCAAATGGAAAAGAACTTGGAAAAGGAAAGGGGAACTGGGATTATGTAGAGTTTTACAGTGATATACAACTCTTTCCTCTGTTGCAGAATCAGCCATGTAGCCATTATATTAGGTATTTTGTGCTATACCAGAAAGTACAATGACAAGAACGTGCACAGTATACTATCTTGAAGTGCTCTCTATTCTGTTATAGCATATTAAGGACTATACTGTTCTTTACTATGCTATACTATACTGTACTTCACTATACTATACTATACTATATTATACTGTACTATACTATGATCTCATGAAAGCACGTACTACTCACGAGCTTTCAGAGAACCTGTAGTCCGTTGCTCCCGACAGCATGGGATGCGAAGGGCTCTGAGTTGCCAGCGTCGGCGGCCGCCGCGGTGCAGGGTTGCCACCAGGAGGCCTCTCGGAGTTGGAAAGTGACGGAGGGACTGTAGGCATATAGATATATATATATCTAGATACATGTAAGATATGTATATATATATAGCTGTATATATATATGTATATGTATATGTATACAGCTGTGTATAATATGGGCTATAGGAAAATTCGGGCTTGAGTCAACATTTGGGGTTCTTCAGCCATCATGTGTCCTGGGTGTAGTGAAGGAATACTGAAATTTACACGTCCTCTTGGTTGGTCCTTGTAATCAAGCCTCTGTCTGCCAAAGAATTGGAAGTGGCCCCAGAAAGCGGCCGAAAGCATTAAGCCCTTCCCAAGAAACGGATGATTTCGTGCTGAAGAAGCGCCTCCTGCAAGCATTTGCTACATGTGAAACAGAAACTCTGTAAAGCATCCCCTTGCCCGAGTCCCAAGGCCCTTCGACCCTGCAATCGTCTTGGAGGTCCAGGGCTTCTAAAGTGTGATCCTCACCAGGTAGATACCAAGACTAGGGGTTATACAGGGGTTATATTCGGATAACAGAAAGTAAATTGGAAGCTACTATTTAGTATATTGGGGTTTAGTTGCTATGACCACCAGCTTCCATCGTTGCTTCGTGAGATGTAGACTTAGTTTATGCCCGACAGGGCGCACAATCAACATGAGCTTACACGTTTTTGAGGACCTGTTAAATACATATACCCCAAAGTATGCCATGCAGATGTCACAGAGGCATTTGGTCTTGTCTAGTCTAGGATTGAACCCACGGGCCACTAGTATGGAGCCCTAAACCCTAAACCCTAAACCTATCCATTATATAACTTGTACAGCACCTTACAAATGAGCTCAACTAGGGGCCGGGACCCTAGACCACCAGCTATGCTCAAGGATTTGAACCTGTCTGGTCCCAACCTGGGTGGAGGCGTAGGCAGGAAAGTCACGGCGTCCCCCTGCGCTCAGGATGGGGGTCTTCCCCCAAACAGTCTGGGGGCTGGTGGGCTGAGATGTTGGGGCTTGAGGCGCAGCTGTCTCTTTTAGGCTTTTAGGGTTTAGGACCTTGAGTGGAGTACGCCTGAGCTAGGTCTCAAACTCAGGTCCCGAAAAACTGAAGCTAAGTGCAAAACCTCACAACGCCGGACCCCAACTCTGCAGCCCCAAAATATGGAGTAATATTGGGATAATGGAAATGAAAATGGAAACTACTATTTAGGATTTAGGGTTCTAGGGTTGCTGAACTTGTGCGTTTTGGACAGTCGACAGAAACCTGTGCGAACCGTAGTTAGTACACCCTTGAGTGCAGCATCACAAGCTGCGAGTCAGAAGGCACCTTTGAGACAAGCACCTATCAACTCTAGAACCCTAAACCCTAAATAGTAGTTTCCATTTTCTTTTCCATTCTCCCAACATTACCCCCATATCTATATGTATATATAACCCCAATATCCATTACAAGCGCTATACATCCCCCTTAAAGCCCTCAAGCCGCAAGGTAGAGCCCCCACAAGCTGCCTCAGTGAGTATTGGCCTGGTCACCTCTGCAGGTTTCGTCCTGGCCAGGAAGACGCGGACACTTATGAAGTGTTGGGCGAGTTTTGTGTTTTAGGGGAAGTTGACTTCTTGTTTCAAGCCTTGCAAGCTGAAGGAATCGTTAGATTTTCCGTCTTTGGAGTTTAGTACGTTGTTGCTTTTCAGGGCTCGTTCTGATGGATCACTCTCCTTCGCTTTGGGGGGCTTTGCGGGGTGACGTTCAGCTGCACAGTACCCAGTCATGTCTCTGCTTTACCAAGGTGGATACTAGCAGTGGGTCGCATAGTGAGCTCCATACAAATCCTAAGATAAGATTCTGGATGACGTGGTGCCCTGCGGAAGACCACAGGGCAATATGATGCCTAAACAGTCAGGAGGGTTGAGAACTCGAGGTCCCTTCCAGTCTACCGTGTCTGCCTTCCAAAGGAACTTAGACTTAGGCATGACTACAGGGACCGCCAAAATGGAAGCCCGGACGCTGTAAGCTCTGAAAGCTTTCTCGTCGCTCTGATCACTTTAATGCTGTTAGCTTGAGTCCTTGAACGGTGGAATTCTACGAATTGACCATCCAAAATGCGCTGCCTCGCAATTCTGACGCCCCCAGCAATGCTGGCCCTGTATCACATCACAGAGGTCTCATGTAAACCCTCAAAAGCCTTGTATAGACTGTCCTAAACTCTGCGCTGAGGGATCAAGAGAAGGATATCCTGAATTCTGAAGCAGCAACCCCCAAACCCTGAACACCTGAACTCCAAAGCTAGAATCACTACACCACACACCATGACTCTCTGAACCCCCAACCTGAACCCAAAGCCTTACTGTGACCTCTAAACCCTGCACATTTTAAACCTGCGGTTTCCATCCTCAACCCAGAAACCCCAAGCTTGAACCCAAACTCTCAGCCGCAAACCCTGAACCCCTAAGCACCTTATCTGGGAATTCTTCTGCGAGGCATTGGCCAAGATTCTTAGCAGCTCCTGGCTCTCTTTGTACACATTGCTTTTGTTGGAGGAAGTTGACAGTTTAGGGACGTAGGGTTTATTGAAATTTTGAGGGTGGCATGGGGAACGTCCTGCGCCTTACATACCTTACACCCTTGGCATTATCCTTTTCCAGGGCTCTGATTTGGGACCTTTGTTGCATTGAGAGGCTTTGCAGGAATGATATTGAGGAGTGTTGGATTGTATCGCATGTGTGAGAGAGAGAGAGAGAGAGAGAGAGAGAGAGAGTGTGTGTGGATTTAGGTTAGGGAAAACATGAACAAGTTCGCTTCCTCCCAGCCAAAGAATGGAAGGCACCGCCTCTAGCCTACTTTTGTCTGCAGGAATTGCAGCATGATAGCTCGACTGACTTGTGCTAGCTCTGGCCAAAGGGCGAAAGCTGTATGATGCCTTTCAGATTGCATGGTATCATCTTCCCAGACCCCCTAAAGGATTCAAAAAATCGAACCCCCAATAACCCCCTAGTTTCCCCAGTGTAGTAAAGGGTTCATATGGGGAGGGTTCAATTTTTGGATCCTCCAGGGGCTTTGGGTTGGGTTATGAACCATGACAACCGGTTCCTACATCCCTGTAGGTGTAGGGGACTATCTCGGGGCTTATATAGGGGGATCACATAAACGGGGTTCTATAGGGGCTTATAAAAGGAGACACATAATAGGAGGTGTTATAGGTATACAGGGGGATGATACAGGGGAAAAGGGATGATATGAGGGCTTATTTAGGGGGATCATCTAGTGCATGATAGCTTATAGGGCCCAACTATTTTCGCTCGTTGCGGTCAGGGTGGACTCGACTTCAGAGCACGAACGTACTGTCTTGTGGTCGTGCGCTCTGTACACAGCAACTATGGGTCAGGCGCATTAATGACTGATACTGCAACCGCGCACTGTATTTCACCAATTTCCGTGATGTCAAGTTGTTTTTCTTTCTCAATAATGCTGATAGCGAAGGAGGTCACTGGGGAGGCTGGGGCAGCCCTGCCTTGTTAAGCTCCCAGTAGGTGTGGGAGGCAGGGTGGGAACGTTGAAAACAGGACAGAGGGGGCGCCCAGCTAAGTCCCCCCGGCACCTTCCTCGCGCCAATAGTACTAGGACATCTGACTCTGCCTAGAGTGACCTCTTTTGAAACAAGGAATTTGCCTTAGCTGGTCGCGTTTTCCTCCGGGTGAGGTCACTCCAGGACATGTGATTTCCTGACGCCTGCCCTGGCTGAGCAGAAACCGGCTTGGTAAGGCCACATAATACATATACATCCTAAACCCTAAACCCTAAACCCTGGACTTCGAGCCACGGGAAGCTAAAGGGTGGTCTTCGGGATGCAGGAAGGGTCTGGATCGCGTCTTTCTCAAGGAGCCACTGGGATACATGACAGCTAGTTGACACTTAGCTCATGCTGGTCGAAAACCTGACTGACATACATTCCTCTCGCAAAACCCAACTCAGTCTGAAGCAGAGCATTACATGTCGCTCATATACCAACATAGCTTGGTGTACTGAGACAAAAACTGTGCTCTACAATGCTCGGAACTTTAAATCTGCAATAGCCGCGCTCGGAACGCTGGCGCATTTGAGAGGCAGAGGTGGATTGATTACTACTCATCTAGGTGGTAATTGTAACGCCCGGAAAATTCTCCACGAATAGGTTTCCCTTATACAATGATAGGGGAAACTTTTGATGATTCCAAAATGTCACAACCTTCCTCACCAAGCCGGCATACCTATGCTAGGTGGACCCCCCACCCAGTAATAGTGAATACTGGTGATTAGAATTTAGGGCCCTGATTTTCCTACTATGCCACTATTAGAGGGCGGGGGAATCCACCTAATGTAGACCCCTGATTAATAAATCCCCTCCTTTCAAGGGCCTTAATATGGATCCCTATTATAATCCCTATTAAGGAGAGGGGTTTATTAATGAGGGGTCTACATTAATATCTATGTACAGTTTGGCATTCTGTGCAAAACTCGGCGTCTGGCGGCCCAAGGTCGGAGCGAAAACCTTAAACCCTAAACCCTAAACCTGGACCCTAAACCAGGCTTGAATAGGTTGATAGAGGATTCCTAGGGAATTATACAGGGATTATATTGACTGTTCTATAGGCCATCTATTCTGGTCTAGGCTCCGGATTTCTCAGGGAATTATACAGGGATTATATGAGGGGTCTAGAGGGATATATATTCTGGTCTAGGCTCTGGATTCTAAGGGTTCTATAGGGCACCTATTGTGGTCTAGGCTCCTATGAGAGCAAGCAATTCCTATGTTGATTCCTCATGGTCTGATGGGTGGAGGGTGTACCAGGCCCAAGAGGGGAATGACATGAGGTATAGCCTAAACTCCTACTAGTAATGTCCCCCTTCATAACTCCTGGGTTTAGGGTCTAAACTCCTCGTGTCCCCCTTAATCCGCCCTATAACACTCCACTATGTAATCACTTCTATAGCCCTCTTGAAGGAGTTCAGTCTATGGCTCACCTGCGGGCGTCGGACTTGAGGACTGCTTTGGTTCAGGGCAAGGCTCTATCTTTAGGTTTTTTAGTTTCAGATGTTGGTTTAGTGTTCAGGAATCTGAAGTTTTAGCAGCCATCACAGTTACCGTCATCACCGTCAGCTACAGCAAGCCTCGTGTTGAAACCTGCGACCACGCGCATACCTTCATTCTGAACAAATTCGCGATGGGAAGTCGCAAGATGTTGATTTCGGGAACTCACTTGGGCCGGTGGGACTTTGACACGTCATATTCCTCTCAGTCATCCTCCTCCGACGGGATCTCGCAGATTTCGCCTCAAGACGATCTGGGGTGTCATCAGAAACATGTGACACGACGCCCCTGACAACTTCTCTGTGGACCCGCTGGAGAATTCTATAATCCCTACACCCTAAACCCTCAACCCTGAAACCTATATAAACCACCATTCTAGGGCGGGCGTCTTTCGTATCGAGCGGTCCTTGTGGAAGCCACTTAATCATGATACGTGACATGCAGAATCTAGAGAATTCCTTCTTGACTCAAAGAGCTCTAAAGAATACTGTCAGATGGAGCTTGCTGTATGTAAGGTATGGTCAAAGCTCCTAGTATCCACCTTAATAACCCCTATAATACTTCCTATATGATCCTCTATATCGCCCCCTTTAAGGAGTTTATTTAGGATATAGCTCCTATAGCCACACATTAATTTTCCAGTTCAGGCTCGAACTTGAACTCTGCCATCACTAGCCTCAACCTCAGATCCTTCGCCCACCCTAAGCCCAAACGCCATGAGCCACGCCAAGGCCGCAGATCTTAAAAAGGTCCTACCTGCAGGCTAATAGAGCCCACGCCTGCTAACTTCAACTTAAATAATGTAGACCCATGATGAAGCTGCTATAGGGCTCATATGATATAGGGCTTATATAGGGATAATGGAAAATAAAATGGAAACGACTATCTCAGGTATTAACCCCCCTCTTTTTAAGGGCCTTAATATTAGGATCTGGTATAGTCCCTATTAAGGGGAGGGGTTTATAAATCAGGGGTGTGGGTTCCTCTTTGTTGCGGGTCAAAGAACAAACCTGATTAACGTAGCTGTATATATTGGAGTGCATTCTCTCAAACTCATCGGTCCCTCGTTGGGAGCTATGTTTCTCCCGCCAGTTCAGTATGGGGATACACATCCGGCAAGCTGTCGCCAGCGCACACCCAAACTTGCACAACGAGCCAGACTGTAGGTTAGGGACGCCTCTAAACCCCTAAACCCTCAATCCTAAATCCCAAGTGCCAAATGAAATAATACTAAAGCCCGTAGACCTTGAGCCAAGCTACCTTCGGATACAGGAGAAGTCATAGCCTCAGAAGCGGCTCGCAGGCTCCAAAGTCTTCTTGGATCATAAGGACCATATGAGCTATGGTCCTATATATATGTATATGTATGTCTATCTCTCTATATATATAGACATATATATATATATCTATGCCCCAATAATGGAGAATCACATGGAAAATAAAAGGCAAAATGAAATGGACACTGCTATATATATATACACATACATATACATATATAGGGTTATATAAGGATTATTTGAGCTGTAGTCAGTCTATAGACTCCTTCAAGGGAGGTTATATAGGGGAATCGTATAGGGGACTACTATAGCGGTTATGAGGGGGGATACTAGAAGTTTCGACTATGGGTTGTACTTTTGCCCTTCAGAGGTCCCTGCCCGGGGTCCACATAATGAGAACCATGCCGTTTGGGAGAATTGCAGGGGCCAATAGTTCTTGTTACTGTTGTAATTACTACTCTTGGTACTACTATGACATCTGTTATCCTAAACTATTACTCTGTTTTTCTCCTTACAATAGCACCAATTCTGAGGCTCTCGCCGGCTCATTGCTTGGGGAGAGCTCTGCGGCGGCCACATGTGATGGAGATGTGTCTGATTCCACCGCATCGCCTTTTCCCGCACCTGTCGCCAGAAACAGAGAAAAAATCACGAAGCGTTCCACGGGTCATTGTGATTTGAAATTTCCTGTTGGTTTGGGGGGTATGGAGGGCAGAGACGACAGCAAGGCTTCGCAAACCCGAGCGAACGAATTCGCGGATGGACGGAGAATCCATGATTCCGAGCGCGAGTGCGACCCGAGCTTCAGTGCGAGCACAAGGTCTGAAATGTCATGGAGAAATTGGACCAAGAACTTCTTTAAGAGGACACCGCTGACTATCAAGGAGTGCCGTGATCTGAGCCAGGAGCCTGGGACATCAAGCATCACCAACCCTAGACCTGCATCACTAGGCTCAAAGTTGATTGTCTCGTTCTGCGGTGCAAACACACAGGTGGTTTCAACACCTACGCAGCTACAAGGGGGGGAACCAGCGCAGATCATACATGGGACTGCATGGGTAAGGGTTTGTGGAAGACTAAACCTGAAATTCAAGAGCTGAGATTTCCCAAATGCCCAATTTCTCTTCGCCAAAGAATGACAGCGCAACTGCGATTATTTTGTTGAGCCTGTCGAGATGTACTATCCTAAGCTGACTTCAGTGTCTGTAGTCTTGCACAGTGAGAACCAAATCCAAACTCAAACCTCGAACGTCGAGCACAATTCCACAACACCGAAAACCCGAGAGAGAAACTGTCTGTAACCAGAGCGCTATCATTACCATAGTAGTTTCCATTTCCTCTTCCAATATCCCTGTATCCCAAACACTAGATAACCCCTTTATAATAATTTCCTATATAATCCCTATGTAACCCCTATATAATATGAAGACAGTCTGCCCCGGCCACCTGAACTCGGCGTGGTCTCCGGCATCTGTGCTGAGACATCCTGTGTTGACGACCGTCTTCTTGGCCGTGCAGACTACTTGTCAAGTTGAATGGCTTCATTTTCGAGTTTATAATGCTTCCCAAAGTTAGGTTATAGTAAGGTTATAGGAAGGACTGTAGTATTTTGGGGACTACATTGGGCTACAAATACAAGGTGGACGAGGACACTTTTTTTTTTTTGCATCCAGAGGGCCCGAGTACGTGTGCAGCTAGTATACTTGGGGCCCAATGGGCTCCTATACAGGCGTTTTGGGGCCTCGGTATATGGGTGGTTGTCAAAATTATGGTCCCTTTTTAGGTCCCTATTATAATACAGCACCTAATATTTAGGGTACCCAAAAAGGGACCATAATTTTGACAACCACCCATATTATAGCCGGTAGGTACTTGGACCCTGTGGGGCTTGGTACTGGTCTTCATGCCTTGATCCTAAGCCCTAAACCTTAAACCCTACAAAGTAGCTTCCATTTTCTTTTCCATTATCCCAAAATAACCCCAATACATACCCCATAATCCCTATATAACCCCTAGCCTATATAACCCTAAATAGCCCCTGTATAACCCAATGGCAGTTTATGAGCTCCAGGTTGACAGCCAAGAGTTACCAACAGTCTTACAGAGCAGTAGTTCAGGGGACAAGAAAATTAGGAGTGGTGATAGAAGAATATATGAAATTAGAGTACTTCTAATATACTTCTAATATGGAAAGCAGTAATCGTAGCAGCGGAAGGAAAGAGTAATGAACAGTAGAATGCGGTAGAGTCCGAGGCTGGAGTCTCACAATTTCAGGCTCAAGGTCAGGGCCACCCCGCAGCAATAAGGTTTCGGGCGTAGGGTGTAATTTGGATTTCGGATTAATTGTAGAGTGGCTATAGTGTTTAAGGATTTGTGTCCGAGGTTCAGGCTCTCTGCAAGGGGAGGTGATCAGCCGCTAGTAACCTTCAGAATGGCCTGGGGTCGTGATCCCGTGTAAACGCAGCCTATGTGCAACCGGCGCTTTGCGAGGTCTACAAGGTAAGCGTTCATAAAGCCCCTGAATTTGCAGGAACCTCAGATTTAATTTATCAAGGCTTAAGGCTATGATATTCTATTATTGGGAACGGGCTATAGCATACCCTCCACAGAAATGAAGCTTCCGTGGACCCAAATTAGGCCAGAATTACGGTCTAAGGTATTAGTTGGATCCCGCACTACACCCCTCCCATGCACTCCCCTACCCCAAAATCGATACCAAGTAGCAAGGCCTAGAGGAACTGTGACCGTGTAACCTAAACCCTGAACTCTTAGTTGCCATAAACCCGAAACCCTCAAACTTGGGTACTGCCCCCCCCTTAGTAACAGTTGGATAATATTTATAGTATGGTTATATATAGCCGTGACATAGACTGTTACTGGGTGGGGGCAGTACCCAAGCTAAACCCTCAAACCTAAGAGGCTCCAAAGCCTTGAAACTCTCAACCCAAAAGCCCTAAATCCTCAACGCCAAGACACCTCCAACCCCAAACCCTGAACCATCCTCAACCCCTCTGCCCCCAAAGCTGAACCCTCAGTTGAAAGTCCCAATCCCTAAACCCTAAATCCTAAACCCTAAATCCCTAAACCCTGAACCTTAATCCCTAAACCCTAAACACTAAGATCTCAACTTCGAAGACCCAATCCCGGTCGGCACCTCGAAGTCATCTTCCGGAGCAGCTGCTGCATTCGAGGCCTGCTGGGACTTTCCCCAACTTACTACTCCTGGTACTATTCCAAGAACCTGAACCCCAAAAGTATGTAGAAGAATGGCCTTTTGGCCTCTTATTAGGGGTCTTGGGCTATTTTTTCACCTAGTTTTGGGGTGCAGGTAGTGGTACCATTACTACTGTACTATGTAATTATAATACTACCGCGACCATTACGTACTATTACTATGATGAGGATATGAGATATGTGCAGGTCTTTATGGCGATACAAATCCACATCGGAGCGGGGATTCTCCGAAACAGATCGATGGCTTTGGGCTTCGATTTATGGTCTACTTTCAGGGGACATGCGGTGCCAGGGTGTTTGAGAAACTTTGAGAAACTACGGTTACAGGATGAAACCCATTATGGGGAGTAGAAATAAATGACTCAAAGAGGTCCCCTTCGAGTAAGGTTAGGTCCCGCTCGCCCCATCTCAGCATCAAGCCCCATGAAACAATTCTTTTGATGGCTTGTCGCTGTAACTCCAAGCGAAAGAGTGCCTGTCACCCACATAGTTGTACCGTAGCCCCCCCCCCCCGCCCCCAGCTATCTGTAGTACCCCATGTGCAATGCATCGTAAGCATCTGCGAGATGCTACTCAATCTAATCGCTTAAGAGCCTTATGCTGGCATCAAAGACAGCACAGCGCACCTGCCAATGTTCAAAAAGCATACGTAGCAAAAGGAGTCTTCTGCTCTGGGCAACGCTTTGAAATAGATGAGCTGCATTGCCGAAGCGCCTCAACCTGCGAAAGTGGCCGAAAAGGCTTGGACAAGCTGAGCGAGGAAAGAAGTGAAGAGATGTCGTGAAGGAAGGCATGGGACAAAGATCCTACTGGAAGCATCATAATCGGGGGCCTTAGAGAGCAGACGGGTCGACGAGTTGACAGCAACGGACATTGCAAGGAGAGAGCCTGAAGTGAGAACCCTCTCCGGCCAGTATGTATCTTTCAGAGGAACAATGGCTGCAGCCAAGGCAATGGACAAAGAATCCGCTGGCCTCACTGCAAAGAATCTTGCGATGCATTCAGCCGTTTAGCAGCATCTTCCACGCACGCAGACTTCTCAAGGCATCTCGGTACCTCACTCGAAGCCAGCTTCCTTATCCTGCTGAGTCCGCTATTCGTCCAGGAATGGCTACCGCCACAGCAGATCAGCTTTCTGTCGGCGGTTGCTCCAGGTGAGATTATTTTCGTCTTATGAATGCCAGAACCAAAAAGAGGATATAATCTCGGTCTCGAGTCTCTATTGGGGACTCTAGCACATCATGTTTGAATTCTGCTCAACAGGCAATGCCAGTTAAACCAAGCTATCAGCCATTTGCTGTTACAACTGGCGCCTGCCAAAGAGTACCGACGCGAGTCACTACTGTAATGGTAATTATTTCTACTTGGCTGTGTGCCAAAGTTGCGGTCCCTACAGAATCCGCCGATGATCGCTGCCTTTGGGCTTTGATATCCTTTCCACATTGACTCAAATCATGCTAGGACCGTGTGTAAAGACCCTTCAAATCTGAACCGCGACCAGCACGACCATGTCTTGCCGAAGCATGTGCTGAATATCTGCGATTCCTCAAGAAAAGGGGTTATATTGGGATAATGGAAAAGAAAATGGAAACTACCATAGTATATTGGTGTTATATTGGAGTTATTTTGGGATATTGGAAAAGAAAATGGAGACTACTATAGTATATTGCAGGTTTCAAAGCTTCAGGGGTTTGGGGCTTTAGGGTCTGTAGGCTGGTGGTCGTCCCCAGAAGCCTTATATCCCCTATCCCCTACACCCCCAAATACCTCACCCTAAGCCCGAAACCCAAAATCCAATCCCTAAACCTAAGCCCTAAACCTTAAACCCTAAATAATAGCTTCCATTTTCTTTTCCATTATCCCAAAATAACCCAAATACTTACCCTATAATCTCTATAGAACCCCTGTATAACCCTACATAACCCCTATATAACCCTAGATAACCAATAACCCCTATATAACCCTATAATCCCTATATAACCCCTATATGACCCCATATGTAATCCCTATATAACTCCTATATAAAACGCAAAGGCTCACAGCCGCCTGCTGCATGTCGGCCAGCTGCGCTCCAGCCTCCCGGAAGGGTGTCAAGACACCACAGCGTTAGGGGCTTATAGTCCCCCTTAGGCAGGGTTATTATGGGGTTATATGGGGATTATAGGGTATATATTGGGGTTATATTGGGATAATGGAAAATAAAATGGAAACTTCTATTTAGGGCTTAGGGTTATAGTCCCCCTTAAGTAGATAGAATATTAGGGTAGATTATTGGGGCTATATAGGGATAATGGAAAAGTGAAAGCTACTATGTTATTATATACCCCATAAACTATCTACTTAAAGGGGACTGTCTGTTTCTAGACATTTGTGCAATCATTTTTCGGGAATGTAGGCTCCATGGGGTTCCTAGGGAGTTGACAAGAATGTGTTCACAGGGCTACGGAATGCTTGTAAAGTTGTAGGGGTTAGAGGAGTGTCTGCTGGAAGGTCCAGGGTACTTACTGCAACCAGTACGTGACTTCAGCCTGGGAAGAAGCACTCTAGACTTTCAATTAGTTTTGGCACTTCGGGACCGTTCAAGACCTCCAAAAGGGGGATTCCCCTCATAGTCTGACACCCATGAACCTCTTATGAGTCACTGTCTGGCTGCAATACCGAGACCCAGACATCCACGCCATCCAGAAGAAACGGGTCATCCACAGGCATGTCACCTTTGAACGGGAGCGCCGCCGAGGAAGGGATGTGGCCGAAGAAACGCCCAGAGGGGAAGCACAGAAAAGAGACAGGCCTCTTTCTACTCAACTCGCACTCGCACAAGGAGGGTGCGGGGGGTGACACAGAACCCACCAGAGTAAATTACAAGTGCAGTTCCAGTCCCAGAAGAAGATATCATCCTCAGCTCACTGGCCAGAGAAGCTCTTGTCCAATTAGTACTACTAATACTCTCATTGTGATTTATGTTATTCTTATTAGTATTATTACTATTCTGGCCGTTATTACTATTCATGTACTTGTCTTCAGGAAATGGTCTCAAAAACGATGAAGCCCAGCTGCTGCCAGCGGTGCTGCTGGGTGGTGCCACGCCTGCACGAACAACTCTACTCCACAAGAACAGGGGGGCCAACTGTCGCTACCTTGTAGAAACTCTACACAGGGCTTACCCATGATTAGGGGTACCATTATGGGAGCCCCCATAGTATTTGGAGGTCTATATCGGGGTCTCCCTATTTAGGGAAACTACTAACTACACAGCGCAAGGAGAACCAAGCAGAGACCTGTCAAAATGACCCGCCAACCTTTCTAAGGTATACCTTGGCTTTCGAAAGACTCGTCTTTGACACAGGAACTGGCCTCCTCACGGCTACGCTATCGGGTAGAGTCCCCCTTAAGTAGATGAAAATATGGCTTTGGCTATATTATAAAGATCCCCATATACCCCATATTCTATCTACTCAAGGGGGACTATATGTTAAAGCCGCAGATCATTATGGGTGAGATGTGTTTCTTGCGACTTCAAAGCCTGGGTCCACAGCTCTCTACCAAACCCAAGACACTACCTGCCAAAGTCGTGGGCTCCCTCTGCGAAAACAGACACAGAAGAAAATGCCAATCTGAGGCATCTCTACCAGGACCCCCAACACAAGTTCTGTGAAGCTCTGCTTCGAGGTTGCATGGACTTGTGAAGTGAATCTGTATTGGCACAATACCCCATCAAAGCTTGCTAGCCCCCGCTGCCCTGCAAGTGCTACTCCAGAAAATCCAGTCATAATCGCCAGGCGCCAGCAGGCTAGTATCAAGATGCAGTCTACCCAAAGGGTCCAGGCACGATACAGTATTCACCAAGGGGTTCCTGCAGAGGTCCCTGAGGGACTAAGTATGTACCACATCGGTAGGCGGACGGCTTGGGATGGAATTGTACCTTGTATCATGCTAGACCCCCCATCTACCCTCTATAAATCCTAAATAAGGACCATATACCCCTAAAACCAACCCTTCTACCCTCTATATACCCCAAATAAGGACCATAATATACCCCTAAACCCTAAACCCTACCCCTAAACCCTAGACCCGGTTCACCTAGTTAAAGGGTACAAGGGTCTTGTATCATCAAGGGAGGAGGCCTGAGCCAACAGCTCTCGCTGCCAGGCCATTGAAGAGGCTTTTCAAACCTTGCGTTACAGGGGGTTCGTAGGGAATATGGGAATAAAATATATGGGGATTGTATAGGGATTACGTCGGGAATATGGGAATACCATAATTCTATGGGTTATGAGGATTGTATAGGGATTATATTCGCATATTCGATCAGCTTGTCGGATTTTGCTTTGACCCTTGCAATTGACGTCCACATCCAACGGAACAGAGATTGTATGTGTGTGTATATGTATACTGCTTAGCACCCAGCTGGCCTATGGACCCGTAATCTAACGAATTTGTCCTTTTTTGAAGATAATGTTGCATGCGCTCTGAGGCCCCAGGGTCTAAGTGACACTCTTCTTTGGAAATGCAAGACCCATTTCGAACCTGCAAGAACCCGCACATGGGTGCTTCTTGAAAGTAACCGGGGGTCTCGTATGGCAACACAAAAAGAACAGTGTCATAGGAAAGCTTACAAGCACTCACACTTCTCGAGATATGTCACCATGATTCCTAGATCCCTGAATCCTATGCCCAATGAAGGGGCCTAAATGAATCGAAATGGGCCTTACTCTGTTACATGATTGCTGAAAGGGAATATAAGGTCGGTAATTATTTGCTCCGGTTTCTACATTGGATGCCTGCTGGCAAGCTGGGGCCCCCCGCCGCTGGCATCCCAGCTGCTACCATGCTCAGGACGATCCTAGGCTGAAATGGAGGATACCATGCGCGCGGTGGGTCCAAATCTTAGGGGGTAGGGCGACCCACATCCCCTTATGAAAGGAGTGAATTATACAATTCCTCTTCCTACGACGGGGAAGCTGTGGACGTGTGGGGATCCCATATTCGGTAGCCCATAGTATTAGATTAGCCTCAGAGAAACCCCATAGCAGGTTGTACGTGCGTGCGTGGTTTCAGGGTGTGGGGTCTAAGGCAAGGATGGCTTCCAGGGCGCAGGACATCTGTGATATCAATCAAGCTTCCCTTAAAAGACCGTAACACTTGAACCACGAACACGGCCCCCGAAAACTAAGCCCCAGAAGCCCCAAACCCTGAAACTCACTGACGCCCTGAAAGCCTGAAACCGTTACAAACGATCATGGAACCCGATTGGCTCATGAAACCAGTGCATTGGTTTAACAGCATTATTTGGATTCCGTGTTGGTCTGGAGTAACCCTCTATACACACCCATATGATCCCCAGAATCCCAGCCACAATCCCTGGTGAAGGCTCTAAGGGCCTGGCCCCAAAAAGGAAGGCCTCGCCGGAGGGGGCGCCACGCTGTTCGTCCACCACCTTGTAGACAAAGGTGGGAGGCTCAGAGGGTAAAGGGATTAGGGTTTAGGGTTTAGAGTTTTGGAATCGGGCCTTAGGGCTCGGCTCCAAAATAGTGTGCTCTGGGGTATGCCAGCTAGATGTGTCTTGCAGTTGTTTGAGAGTTGCAAGTGCTTCTTGTTATGTCAGTACACCTGGCTACCTCAAAATACTACGTGAAGTCGGCACTACCATACTAGCTTGGCGCTCCAATGACCCAAACACCAAGTCTCCTGATCTGGTAGGCAGATTCCTGCCCAGATCGCTTTTGGGGCAGCTGATAATGCAGTTTGTGCCATCAGCTTCAATCATTGAAGAATTTGCAGCTGCAGGATTTTATTTTCCGTGTGCTTGTCAATTTGATTCTCAACTGTTGGGATGATATCCCTAAACACTGTACATTATCTATATAGCCCCTATAAACCCCCAATAAACCCCTAAATGATCCCTGTACATCCACCATGTAACCCATATATAAATATGTGTGCTATATAGATAGATGGATCGATAGACAGATATGGCAGTTTCCCTCAACTAGGGGTACCTTTTTGGGGGTCCCTAAAATAAGGACTATAGTATATTTGGGTATATATTGGGGTCCCCTTATTTTGGGAAACCACCATATAAAGCCTTGAGCCGCAGCAAAGCTACCTGTGACTTGCCTCTGGTTAGCAGGCCATGACGGAACGGAAAGAGCACTTTTAGAGTTGCTTTCTGAACACCCCTTTTCTAGGATTCAGGCTCTACCCTTTTTCTAGTTTTGGTTTTAGGGTCTACCCTTTTTCTAGTTTTGGTTTTAGGGTCTACCCTTTTTCCAGTTTAGGATTTAGGGTCTAGCGTCTAGGGTTTGGGGAATCGAAAAGGTAATGGAAGCTACTGCTTGTGCTCGTACAGGGACGTGAGTACTAGAAGGATCAATTACTTCATTCATAACTAACCAGAAGTAAGCTATATGACCCCTACATAATCCTGGATTACATTTCATGTTCCATCTTCTTTTCCATTTGATTCATGTCCTTAAAGCCCATATAAACCCCATGGAAACTACACCCTAAAACCCCGAAAAACCTTTAACCCTAAACCCCCAAAATCCTAAACCACTGAAACCCTAAACCCTAAAACCCTGAACCCTAAAACACTAAAACCCTAAAGCCCTAAATCCTAAATCCTAAACCCTAACTCTCCTTACCACCAGAGGGAAGGTTGACCTCCGAACTTTGGGCCTCCCAGGCGTCTTTCTCCTCCCCAGGCTGCACGAAGACCTGCTGGCATCGTTATTTAGGGTTTAGGCTTTGCGTTCTAGGATTTCGGCGTTTAGGATTTAGGGCTTAGGGGTTTAGGATTTAGGGTTTTAGGATTTAGGGGCTGTAGGATTTAGAGTTTAGGGTTTGGGGTTTTAAGGTTTAGAGTTTTAGGGTTTAGGGTGTTGGGTTATAAAGGGGATCTACAAGGATTATATAGGGTTTAGGATATTAGTCCCATGAGGAAGAATTAAAGGGGGCCGATTTTGTGCGTCAGGTTTGTTTCTCTGATAAGTCCTCCTAAAAAATCTCTCACACAGAATGAATACCTTTTAAGGGTCTGGCAGGGGACCCCTGATTCGGGGAGAGCCCCTCTCCTTGAACCTTTGGCAAGCTGTTAGAGGGCAAGACCTGGTCAGTAGATACAGCTCCAAGAAGGAAATGTGGTGAAACACCAAAGAGCATTAAAACATCTCCTGCCAAGCCAAGCACTTACCCATGTGTAAGCAATTACCCATGTAACTTCTCGAGACTTTGGGCTAGGGTGCTCAGAAGACTGTTGAACTTTGAACTGAGTAGGCAACTTAAGCTTGTGGAATAGTCTGGCTCTCAGCAAATCAATCTTTTCAATTCTGCTCCTGTGTATGTCTCCACTGAAAGAGACTCTCAATTCCTCCGAAACTCACGGCCGGGAGTCGCACATGCCTAGTTCAAGCAAGTTTTGGCATTCAAAAGCCATGTGGAATATCTCTCCAAGTTGACGGCTTTGAGCAATGCTAGGCTGGGCAATACACGGAGTCCGCCCGTAAACTATCATGATGAAGTAGAACCTTACTTCTTTAGTAGTCTAGCGTCCCTCTAAGTTGTCACTACACCCTGAATCTCACACATACCTAGAATATGCGCCTAGCAACTGATAGAACTGTGGAACTCGTGGTAACACAAGTGTTCCTTCATGTACAGCCCTTAAATCCCTCTAAATCTGCACCTCCAGCTTTTCTTTCACTTCACGGCAGCGCTGCACGTGCTGCCTGCCAGGAACTTGCTCTTTCCCAAAGGGTGCAATGTGATCGTACTTTGTAGTATATTTTGGAGACATGTCTGGCTATTCGTGTTCGGAAGTTAGAGCTCGAGTGCAGAAAAAGGTACTAACAGGGTTTATAGGGCTTAGGGCCTAGGTATTGCATTGTAGGCTCTCAGGTTGGGATTTAGGACGTGTTTAGCATCTTTCGACTCAGGAGGGTTGCCTCTGAGTAATTTGGTAGTATCTGGAATCCAAAATTGGTCTGTTATAGTATTTTATAGTATATTACAGTATATTATGGTATATTCTAGTAAATTACAGTATAGTATAGTATCTGTCTGAAGCTCAACTCAAGAACCAATTCACTTGAGCCTTGTCCTCAACCCAAGCACTGCAAAGCCACGCCATTCGCTCTTCCAAATCCCAAAGGGACAACTTTGGAAAGCAAGACCTATTTACACAACTGCAGGGACAATAGCGAGATTGGCATTTTCCTGAGGATTCCCATGTCAAACATGAATGCCGGTATCAGCACAACCATTTAACTGGTTCTGCTCAGCGCCACCCTAAACCCTACCCCCTAATCGCCGTACACCTGAATTCCCCAAAACTAACCCCACGCGCCTGATCTCACTGGCGAGCTGCCTGCCTGGGTCGTCAAGGCAAAATGCAACTCCATCAAAGTTTAGTGTTCAATCCCAAGACTAAACAACCTGCAACTCCAAAAACACAAATGTTGCTGATAGGCGATAATTCGGAGGCGACCGGGAAGTACTTTCAAGATCAAGAATGGGCGCCTCTCAGCAAGCGCAATACTTACGACAGAAAGTAAGGGAAGGTCATTGAAAGAGACGAATTCAAGATAGTTCAAGGATCAAATAACCAGCGAACTTAAGAACCCCACCCCCGCCCAAAGCAGTTTAAAGAGGGTTTGCAAACAGTTCCCTACACCAAATCAAGGCAAGAAAAAACGCTTGAACGAAACTGCTTTAAAGAACAAGATGTTATCAAACACCGAAAATTTCTGAACAACATTGAATTCAAATCATATTTCCTCAAGCCGGACTTTACAACACAAAGCCAAAGATTTGAACAAGCTACGAGTTCAGAGGTACTTCAATGAAAACCCTGGGCATGACCCAAAAAACCTGAGCCATGCTTCAAAATCCCGAGGTCGGGGGTTGGGGGGGATCTAAGTTGGCTGGCGATCAGATTGTCAGACCCATGGCACAGTGAACATACTGTAGACCCGTGATTAAGAAACACTCGCCTTGTAAGGGCCTTGGTATTAGGATCCCTATTATAATATTAAGGGAAGGGGGTTCATTAATCAGGGGTCTGGGCTACCCCTCAACGTGTAAAACCAGCCGGGAATTTAAGCAGCAAGTAATCGGCATGTGCATCTCTACATGTCTAGATGCAAATATGAAATGCTGCAGTACATAGAGGTCACCTTGGAGGTTCCCCAAATAGGGGAACCCAAATATAGACTCTAAAACAATTTGGTCCTTATTCTGGGCACTCCCAAAACGGCACACCTAACTTTGGGATTGTAACTCATGACAGCCATGGCTCGCTCTTCGGCACTGGCTCCTCGTCCCAGGACACAGATCTTTGGGGGTTTCCCAGATTAGGGGTGATTCCGAAGGGTCCTAGCAAGTAGGACTAAATTTCTCAAATGGTTGTGGAAGTCTTTTCTGTGCCCCTAGTATTCTCTTCTTTCGGTCAAGTCCCTTGCAATCATGCAGGCTTTAATTAGGATTCTTACCCGGCTGCCGGCCTTCGGGCTAATGGCTAAGAGTTGATATGTTCAAAAACACCGTGCCCTGAATGTTCAAAGCCTTAGGATCATCGTCATCCAGACTTGCAACATGAAATCTGACACCCAAAGCCCAAAAACCCTCTACCCAGCCCTAAACTCTAAACAACACAAAACCTAAATCCAAAATCCTGTACTCAGCCCTAAACCCTGAACAAGAAACAACTAAACCCTCAACCAACAACCCTCTACTCAGGAATGCATGCAGCTGCAACATACCGAAAGGGCTGTCCTCCGCCTGCTTCCAGGCCGTCTCCCAGATCCTCCTGTCAGGGGGAGCATGCCTCTCTTTCCACTACGGGAGCTTCCTACTATTGCAGGTCCCTTTTGAGTCACCAGGGTTTGGGTTCAGGGTTTAAGGTCTAGGGTTATCTTGTCTAAGGGCAAGGTCGAGAAATTGCCATAGCTGCCCGTGGTTTTTGTCTAGTTCGTTGCTGGTCCTTCATGCACGCTTCTTACGGGGCGAGTACATACCTTTCGCCTGGCACTGCCGGTACCTGTAAGTAGACGGTCCTTGCATATCAACCTTGGGTATGTACTTGAACGCTTGCTCCAAATAGGAGGCTACTGATCGCTGCCAAGGGAGAAGTGGTCTAGGCGGTTGAGGGTGGGATCTCCGTCTCTTTGATTTGTCAGTGCCACTCACAGCATTGGATGTACCGACTAGGGCCCCCTGCAAGTAAGATGAACGCATCCTTTCAGGCAAATTTCGAATGGGAAATCCGATGCCCAATGTATGGTCAGCAGGTACTGCGATTCACGTTAGGAAAAATGCCGGAGGCTATGTTGCGGCATTCCTGCCTATGTGAACCAACCATCACCTACAGCTCATGAACAAATGCATATTCCCTCTCAACTACTCTCAAATCATTCCAAACGTTTGCTAGCCCCTCCAACCTCCCTGATCACACATCTCCGATACCACTGAAACCGTCTTTATGAACGCCACCCCTCGCAAAAGTCTCAAACCCTGAACCCCTAAAACTTGCCTTAGACCTCCATCCTTTGACTCAATCCTAATCCCGGCTCCCCAAAGACTGCCTCCACGCGCTTGGCAACCTCCTCTGCAGTCAGTGCAGCGCGCAGCTCTGCCAGAGCGTGACGGGGAGCCTCTCGTTTTGTTGGTTGCGGGTTCTAGGCTTGGGATTCGGGGTGTGAGGTTGAGGTTGTATTCACCCCTCGCGCCTTTGCATGTGCAAGCTGCAAGCCTTTTAGGGTTTAGGATTTATGAAGCTTTGGTTGTTTTGGAACTGTTTAGAATAAAGAATGGTGAGGCTTTAGGATGCGTGCTTTATACTTATAGAGCGTGCTGGTGACTGTGACAGATTTCAATCAGGTTACGTAGACATGCTCAAGGTCTTCTCCGAAAGGCTTCAGGCGGATTATCTCGAACAACTTCGCAAGTGTAACATGTATGGAGCATGAAATTTCCACAAGGCATTCAACAGGGCTTATAAGGTATGATTGTAGCGATCAAGCAGGAATCTTCAGCAAGTCTATGGCTAGCAACACCAAAGGGCTTTAGATGGCCTCCTGCTCTGCTGCCCTTTCAACATGGAGGCCTCAATGAAGCTCGACAAGACTGGGAACAGGGGCATAGGCAATGGCATTGGCCAACAACGCATAGAAGAAGCAGACATTTGCCAAGGTAGGGTACCTTGTGCGTCCTTGCACTGAGCATGTTTGGTTCGAGTGCTTCTGTATCTGCTCTTGAATACATCCCTTCCCTAGTTTCCAGAGTCTTTGCCTTGGCGAATGAGTACTTGACATGAGGTGGCTATCTACTTTGAGACTGCATGGTAATCCCAACAAGCCCTAGTCGCTCGTCAGTTGCCTTTGCCATCGAAACACGCCCCCTTGTCAATATATACATGCTTTTGCAAACCAACGTTCTCAATGTCGGGAGTGTAGAGGGGGAGTACTTACTCGTTTGATGCGGTTATCTTGGATTGGAGGCAAATGGACAATTCTCACAAATTTCACGCATCCATCCAAAACCTGCTGGGAACGCCTGTTTCTAAGCCAAAGATGTGTACAATCAAACTGTTACATGTGATTCACTCCTACGCACATCTTTACAACATACCGCTGAGTACAATTAACCTACCGGGCATTAGCAGTGAATGAGGAAAATATGATCTAGGAAATAACTGTATAATTATCATCTCTTCTTATTCCCTACTAACCCTCAGTAAGTTAAAGCAATAACGTGACAAGTCAGCGCGGGTCTGGTTCTGTGCAGGCCGGTAGTGGCCTGCAGCTGTGGGCGCAGAAACGGCTCCTGCAAGACATGGAGTTATATAGGTGATATATACAGGGTTATATCGCGGTTCTGTTTAGGGAAGTTTCATATGGGGTCTTCTCAAAGTCCCTGGAGGCTTGTAGGCATTACGAAAGGAAATTCTTTGTAATCTTCGGGTACTAGGGAAGGACGTTGACAGGTGCGTATGAAGGACTGCATGATATCATGGGATGTTGAACAACTTCCATATGTCAGGTGCAATCTTGGAGAAGGGTAGTTGCAAATCTCAAGGACAAGCTGACTTCCAGGCGAATCGGAATCTGGGTCAAGGTGACTTGCCAACCACCCTGAACCCCAAAAATCTAAACCCCAAAAGCAAGACTTGTCTGAACTGGGTGCTTAATCAAGACTAACTGCCAGGGGGAGCGCGGGGTACACCCCTAATTTAAGGCTTAGGGTGTAGGTGTGCTCAGTACGCAACTTGGTGATGGCACTTTGAAATTTTGGCATGGCTTCATGGTATATGCTGCAGCTTTGAAACCCTCCCCAAGCCCCCTGAGTACAACCCAAACCCTATAACCCTAAACCGCGAATACTCATACTGTAAACAGTACCAGCCTGCAAACTTGAAGCCCTAAAGCCCTAAACTGCTTGCCCTGCCTTGGGCTCTTCGTCTAGCTCGATGGGATCATTTTGTGGCTGGGCGTCCTTCAAAGTTAAGTGTCTACAGGGTTGAGGGACTGTGCGGATATAGGAATGCCCAGATAGATAATATGCTTGGATCCCATGACACATCGAAGTACTTGTATTTGGACACTCAGACATAGCACTGTTGGCACGGCAAAAAGAGTCGACCTTGCCAACTGTAACACAGCACAATTCTGGTGCCTTTTTTTGAGCCCCCCCATAGCCCGCATTGCAACATTTGAGTGTATGTTTGGGAGACTTCTTGTTTGGAGATATTAGCCAACCTCATGCAGCGCTGGCTTGACAAGTTTCGTTTAAACTTAGTGTTGAATACTGCTGCCATTGTGTCAAAGGTTTTGCCGTTTCCACGTCTTTCGAGGCCTTAAGGTTGGCGACCACCCAGAATTGCAGCATAAGTGCAGCTACCATTTGAGTTCACTGGCATGGGGCAGAAATGGGCAGAAAATTCAATTGAGAGATTGTGCTGTCCAGGTGCTTGTGGAACTTAAGGTCTCCTTTTGAAAAGACGACAGGACATACGGCCTGCAAAAAAGGATGTGTTTTTTGGGATAACTTTGTTTTTGACCTGCTTCTTGCAGGGTCGAGGGCGGTCGAAGTGTCGAGGTTGCGTGCCAGTGACTTTTTGGGACCGGAGATTGAATAAGCTACCAAGCCTAGGTGTGGCAATTCAGTTCTTCAATGCTTTTCCAGCCTCCCTTACACCCTCAAACATGAAATCATACCCTAGGGCGTGTTGGCATCCAGCCGCTGAATATTGCCAAACCCTCCGCGTTCCTTCTACAGTACCTCCTTGAACCGGCCAGCTGGCTACCTTGAAATCTTTTCAAAGTCCTGACATAAATCCAAGACCAGTTGCTCTACACACGGCCTTGTGGAGTGAGGTCGGGTGAAATCATAATATCTTGCGCAGTTTGAGGGTTCAGAATCCCGACCAACAGGCGCTGTGCCGCAGTTGCAGGGTTCAGGTAAAGACTACAACACGTTGGAAACAGAAAACTAAGTCACTTGCTGTCCTCCGCGAGCTTCAAAGCCCATTCGCCAAGCTGCAGCAAGAAGGGCTTTTAGAGGCTGCGTCGCAAAGCTCTTCTTATGTTTTGAGACTTTGGTTTGCTCGCCAAGCACAGGCTGCACAAATTCCTCGCAAGAAGCCGTAGAGTCAGATACGCTGATACACAAAGGGATATGATAGCTTGGTGCATGTAGTGTAAGGGCATATATAGCGTATGAAATACGAGAAAAGGCCTCTCAACAGATTATTTAGAACCGCCTTTGAAAAAGGCAAGGCCCCCAGTGAGACGTCATTGCATTTCTTTCTATGGATACGCACCGTTGTAGCTTCTATAGTTTTTGAACAACCAGGAAGTTTTGCTTGCTGCGATCTCGAAGACCTCCCTCTACCAATGACACGGATTCACGGCTTAGCGTGGAAGGCGTGTGTGTAGTCGTGTCCCATTCCACGGATACACCGCAGTTTACCCCAGAACTTGGATCGCAGGCTAACCACGCAAGCTAAAGCACAGTCTTTCACAAGACGGTTGAGCTAAAAGCCCTACACCCTGCAAGCCGTGAACCCCAAAGGCAGATGTAACCCTCGAACACCCAAAAACCCTAACCACGTACCCAAAATACAGAAGCTTCCACTTAATTTGACATTTTTCTCCATCTGATTCTCCATTATCGCAATAATACCACTAAACCCTAATCCTTGAAGGCCCCTTGCTACTTCTGGCTTGCTGCCTCAAAGGCCAAGCGTGAGCGAACGACCTGCGCAGACCCGGAATTCAGCTGTAGTGTTCGAGCCAAAAGCCCCTTCTTGAGGTAAGCTATGTTGGTTTAGGTTTAAAGGTTTGGGTGGTGTTTGCTCAGAGCGTTCACCCCACGACAATTTTCACTGAGATTCAGAAGTTCGAGTTCAAGGATTCATGATGTGATGCCTGCCAGACACTTAAAGTTCCTGATAGCACCCTGATTGAGATTTGTGAGTCCATGCATCGATACCTCAACAGACCTGCCTTTCAAGATGTTTTCGAACTTTGTGATGCTTTCAAGGTCAGAGATCCTGGATTAAATATGTCAAATACGTATTAAAATCACACAGGCTAAGCAGAGTAGAGATATTCTAATCATTCAGGCCCGGATGATTACAAAGAAGTTGACTGCAAAGTGAAACAGCGGTACAGCTGGAATGGAAGCAGCTGTTCAAAGGGCTTCTGGTAGGATCAGGGTCCGATCACCGAAGCAACGCCGCAAAACCAGGTCCCGCAACTGGAGTCTCCATGAAGGCCCTCTGTTACTCCTTCGGCCCGACAACGGGAGCCACGAAATGCAGAAACTCTCACATCCACGGTGTATGGCGGCTTCTCAAGATTATAGTGGTCCCCCTTGGGAATACACATAGTAACTGTTTGGAGAAACTCCTACAAAGAGTGGAGGCAAGACAGGTTGGAATATGTGAGGCGTCCTATGTCAAGGCCTAGTGAATGAAAATATGAATTGTCCTCATTTCTGTTTCAACTTCCTGGCCTTGAGGTAGACCTCCAAAATAGCCATACTAAAAGCCTATAGACCCATCATTTAAATTGGTTTTAATAACTATTATGAGATTATGGGCATTTGGGAGGTCCAGGTACCAACCCGCCTCGCGCCGGGCAAGCTCCACGGTGAGCTCCGCGCCACGGCGCGCATTGCGGCGCCGGGTGGTGGCAAGGCGAGCCTCCACGGCTAAAATATGCTGGTATATTATAGTATATAATGGCACATTTTTTCTTATAGAATATTATAATATACTCATTATAGTATATAATGGTATGTTATGGTATAGTATAGGGAACGGAAACAAGCATTGAAATTGACACTACTACGTTACTTGGAGCTTATGAATTCTTAGGATGTGGGGTGTAGGGCTTCGGATTCAGAGTAGGGATTAGGGCTATTGTTCTGGCTTAATTTTGTTTCCGGGACTGCTGGGAAAATCTCTGTGGACTAGACAGGGACTACTGCAGAAATCTTGTCCCCCATCGTGTGCATAGACCAGGACGGGCGTGAGGTCTCCAAACTTCAGAACGCGGCGTCTGTATAGTATTGGATCTGATCCGCCGGAAAAGGATGTCTAAACCATTCCCTGCACCAGCATAAGCCTTGAAACCCTGAACCCCCGCCGTCTGATATCATCCCCAGCTACCTCAAAAGTGGGTAGGGTTTAGGGTTTAGGTTTTGTGAGGTTTAGAGTCTAGGCCTTAGGGTATAGGGTCCCCCTTAAGTAGATAAAACATGGGGTACATGGGGATCTTATTTTAATATACACAAAGCCATATTTTTACCTACTTAAGGGCCAGGGGGACTACAGGGTATAAGGGCCCTGAACCACACATACACCCTGCCTGCGGGCCCTCCGGGGCCTGATCAGCTGCCTTGACTGCCTCCAGGCTTTCAGCCTGGCACAAGGAGCTCAGGGGTCAGGAGCTCGGGAACCCTAAAGGATTTGAAATATGTATATCTACATATATATATATATAGATATACATACAGATATAAAATCTAATGTTGGGCATCTTCAGACAGGGTGCAGGGATAAGTATACACGTTTAAGCTTCAGTGACTAATATTTCGGTTGCAGGTTTAGGTGACCGAGGCATTCGCAGAGATGGCTACTTCTAGTAGGTGATGCGCGGGAACCCGGGGAAGATCAAATGGTTTTCCCGTTTGTACATTTTTGTGCAGATCACCTTAGGCTACAACACAGGGGTTGCGGTGATATGGTGTTGAAGGGATGACTGCCGCATGTACTGGTCACAGCGATTGTTGTTTGATTGTCATGCTCACTCATTTGTGACTTCTTGCTGGTCGACTTCCAGTATGGCTATGACTTCCAGCTTTAAAATGTAGGATTTGACTCATGATCTTTATCGACGTACCCCCAGATTGGACTCGCTAAGGAACCCTCATATACACTGCCCAAGTAAGCCATCACAAGACCATACCACTACCTTATTGGAGGCTTTTTGGGCAAAGCCCAGCCTTTAGATTTGCTGCAACGTCAGCCACTGCATAGGCCAGCGCTTGTGAGGCCTGTGAGGGCTCAAGCAAACGAGACAGAATGATAAACGCTCCCCCTGAATGGTAAAATGTTGAGCGGAATTCGTGGGTAGGGGGTGCGGAGGTTTGTTACTAGGGTGAGGGGCGCCGTGAGGTAATGCTCATGAGCACTTGTCCTAGCAGTATTCTGGTAGTACAGCTGCAGATGAAGCAGTAACAGCTCAGTAGGACCATCACCAGAGAAGGAGGACAGCAACCTCAAATTCGTAGCGAAGCTGAAGCGAGACATTTTGATTCGCGATCTGAGTTGATCACCAAGTGCAGTCGCATGTCGACTCTTGCCAGCTTACCTTCAACAACTAAGTTGTAAAGCAGGGCATGACAACAGCTGGAGAGGACTTGTGTCCAAAAAATCGCACGTCAATAGGGCTTTAATTAATTAAATGGGAACGCCGGGTCACGAATCACGAGCTCAGAGCGATGTGTGTGATTCTTACGTGCATTTAAATGATGTAAGGGCCTCAACAGATCAAATAGAGTTTCTGGGCAAGCAGCCAAAGGGGACCATGTTCCCAGTTGTTCAGGCCAGAAACAAATGATTTTCGGCAGCCTTCCTACCTGTCCCTGACACCTCTATTCATTCACTGGCCAAGAATACCAATGCAAAGTAAGTACTCTCTGTGCTTCAAGCATGCCCACTCTGCCCATGCTTGTCCTGCATGCTTCAAAATTCAAAGCACAAACTTGGATCTTACAAGGACTACATCGCAGGAGACCTGCACAAAATGATTATCCTGCCTTTTGGAGCCCATGGTACGCCTCCCTGAATCTTTACTTGACTAAACTCGAAACCCCTCCCCTTTCCATCTCGCCTCTGTCCGCTGTCGAACAGAATCCTGGCGCGGCCAGCATGCCGAAACACCTCCTACCTTTTATTCCTGACTAAAGTTTTGAACACTATCTCCTACGCCGAATCCTGTTTAAGCTTGACAAAGATGTAGAACGATCTGCGAAAGCCATTACGGAGAGTTCCGAATGTGGCTTCGACATGTTAGGTTGAACAGCCTGTCAAATAAGCGAGTCCATGGATGTACATTTCATGGCAGCAGCACTGCCTCATCATGAGCTAGACCTTGGACCAAGTGCGCGTCCAAATCGAGCCCGAAACAAAACGACAAGCAAAGCGTAAGCCCCAAACCATCCCAACACCCTAGAAAACGCTGAGCCCCACATGAACTTCACCCTCCCCCCCCGCCCACATAAACACAGAATCCTAAATCCGCTTATGGAGTTGACACAACACAACCCCTATATATAGAATTCCCATATAACTTCTATATGACCCCTAAATCCGATTAGGGTTTACGTTCCACAGCCGTCTTTATTAGCGACCTCAGCAGCCAACTGGTTGGCCAGCCGCTGTTCAGTGCGGAGCAGGGAGCTACGCAAATGCTCCTCCTGCTTGCCTGGGAATCGACAGGGGTTCATCTTCGGAGTTTAGGACAGGTGTGGTATAGGTTTATCTTTTTCGGGTTTCGACTTGCTTCGGGTTCAAATATCACTGTTAAGGATTTTGGCTTGGGAGTCTGTAGGAATCACTGAATTACATTTAGGGTTTCAGGCTTAGATCGCATTAGGTGCGATTCATTGGTGGCAGCTTTGGTGAGATCGTATGGAGTTTCTTGGGAAGATTGGTGTTTTGACGTGGAGTGCGCTTGGGGCACATATGAATGCAGATCCTGCGTTACTTAAACCTCCACAGTGGGACTGTTGAAAGGCTGCATGGTGAAGGGCTCGTGGGTTGTACAGCAGAGCCTTCAGGGTTCATGCGATGAGGGTTCCAGGGTTTTAAGGTGTCAGGAGGTTGGGGGTTCAAGGCAGGGGCCAGGGGCTTCAGGACGGTTTACTCGTTCCCGGGTTTCCGCGTGTATCCGTTTAAGGGGCTACGGAGAGTTTTGTAACCGGTCTGACATGGAGTCCTCACTTGAGCCATTGTCTCAACTCCTAGTATCCCCCTTAATAACCCCTATAGTAGTCCCCTTAGTAGTCCCCTATATAATCCCCTATATATCCCCCTTTAAGGAGTTTAGACTATAGCTCACTTGAGGATTCGGGAGCATGCAGCCGTTACCTCCAATGCTCCATAGGGAGGGTAATAAGAAGCTGAGGACCTTCAGCTTGAAACGATTATAATGCAGTATTGTACATTTTCTTTTCCATTATATAATATGTTCCCATATTCCCTATCATAATCCCAATATTTATTTATATACCCTTTTATAATGCCGTAGAATTAAAGCAAAGGCTTCCATGACGCCGAGGCACGACCTTCATCCCGTTTCTTGCGCAAAACGTCCAGGTGCTCCTGGCAAGCACGAGCGGACTAAACCTTGAACAGTGTGTATGAACACGACAAAGGATTTGCACTTGAAAAGGCTCCACTGAGCATTAGACTCACTTAAGTGCTGTAAGGCAGGTCAGGTTGTTCAGGTAGCGATGATGAGGCCAACAGTGCCACCTGCTCGTGGTTGGCCAAGGCAAAAGCTTGAGAGCTCGTGCGCGGCGTCGTTCAGATGAAACGCATGCCCACGAATCAGAAACGCAAAGTGCGTGCAGCTAGGCTAGAAGCACGATATAAAGCTGATTCCGCCCTGCTTGCTACACGTGCTTGCGCCGTATCCGGGCATATGCAGGTGGGGTGAATGCTGGCTGGGCGAGCTTGGACCTCATGTACGTAATGCATCATGTGCATGCCAAAACATGCTGTGAACGGCGTGCTTCGGCCTGAGACACAAAACTTTTCCAGCCAAGACACTACACGTAGCAACAACGGAGGTTCAGGCCCACACGCGAAATCGCCGAGATGTTGTGGGCAGTGCTCTGACACTATTGCACATGAGGAGTCACAGCACTTTGGGGGCAGTGGCCAGAACAGGAGGCTCCTGTATCAGGTAAAGCCATAAATCAACACCGTGAAGCGCCATGGGAATGCACAACCCCGACAAAGCACACAACTGAATAGCAAGGCTCTTTGCTTTCCCATCCTTGTTCTGCTTTAGCTGTCGCATCAGCTCACGATGTGCCTGCCCGGATCGAATTTTTCGCTGGGAGGAACTTGGATTTTTGGGGATGCTGGCCCATCCGCTTGCAATGCTAGCCTTTGTGCTTTAATAGGGAATAGAACGAGACGACCAGGAACTGTGACACCCGATCTTGCAATCCATCTGTCCTTTGACGCCATGACGCAGGAGTTTCAATGGATTTGAGCCCAGCACTTTAATCGTAAAACCAACGGGGACGGCTTCCACCCCTTGCATCCCCGCTACTTAAAGGTGCAACAGGCGGAGTGGTTGAGCAAACGTAGGTTGACACACATGCTCTGATCCCGCTGGAATCATGAGAAAAATGTCTACTCCTTGGCATCAGTATGGTGAGGAAACCATTTGACCTTCAAGGCCTTGAACTGCGTCACGAAAAGCAGCCCAATATATTCGCCCTTTCTCATAGACATGGAAGTTGCTGAGCCTTAAACTCCCACCCTAAGCCCCCCACCCTACATCCCAGAAGTTTAAACCCCTCCTAAACCCTGAACCTTAAACCATCAACCCTGAATCCCTTGAACGTGAGGAAGCAACTTGAGAACTTCCCTCACATGCATCCAGCTGACCTCAGCGTAACTTAGATGCCTACATGCTGTGATCCCCCTATAATTTCATGTCATCGTAGTAGAATGTAGTAGACATATACCCCCAAGCCCGATTCAAACTATTTTTGCCCCTACATTGCACCCTGAATCCCCTTCCACCCACCTCCTCTGCAGCATCTAGCTCGTCCTGCTACGGCCAGGTGTCGGCATGTACGCAGGAAGGAATTTTACGGCATACCTGCAACCCCGATTACCTAGGGCCCGTACCTACTCATTAGAAATTACGGAATTAGAAATGATTACCACTAAGCTGCAGGTAATTTGGGTTACAAGTAGGGGGTTTAGGTGAGTAACTCTCTTGCAAGGACCTGACATTGAAAAGCCCCTCCATCTATCTGCGACAGGGCTGGGGTTTTAAGTAAGGCCAGCACCTGCAGCCCCTTCTTCTCAGGAAAGCTTAGAAAGGCCATCATGTGAGGACTTTAGACCATGGTACATATGGGTCGCAAAAACACACAGCAGGATGGCTACACGTGTTCGTGGCCTTGACCTTCCCTAGACTGCTGATGGCAACCAACTCGGCACGGTCACACTGGACGCCTAAGAGTCCTGTTGCAACAAAACCCCAAACCCCCTAAAGGATCAAAAAAAGAACCCCCAACAATCCCCTAGTTACCCAACCTAGTACTGGGTTCCTAGCAAAACAATGGTCAGTTTTGTCGGACACTCGACCTTCCTGATGCGAATGCAGAAAGCACTCATATTTTGAGCAAGGGACTGCTCAGGAGAGTGGAGACGTTCTCGCACATTTGTCAGGGTTGTAAGGCAAAACTTCCAACTCAATTGTTGGATTGCACTTGCAACGCATCTATCCATGTTTTGCGGCAGAAATCTATGCGTGTTGATGAGGCCGGCTTTGTAATTGTTGGTACTACCAGGGAACGCCGGTGTCAATTTGCGTCCATTCTCAAAGGGAAGGTTTCGTAACAGTTTCCAAAGGGCTGTAGCTGTTGTGCTGTCGTTCTCCATTTATGTAGCTCCAGCAGCTTTGGCTCCTCCAAAGAGAAGTAATCATGTTAAGGCAGATTGAACTGCCTGATGACTGCAATCAAGCGTTCCTGAGAATCATTCCAAAAGACAGGTGTGGACCAGTGGAGAGGACTGTTAAAGTGGCACAAACCCTTGGAAGCCCACCCCCCTAGGCCGTTCAAACCTCCCCTGACCTTCAGCCCTAATGCAACAAAGCAAGGGAGTTGTGCGAAACAACTTCGTCTGTCAGTAAGAGCCGCTACAACTCATCCCTACGAAGCTTAGCGTCCGCAGCGGTACCACATTCTAAACCCCCGATAAGTTCAGGCTCATGCTTATTGTAGCCCACACAGCGGCTCGCGTACCTTCACCAATCTCTTGAATAGAGTCCTATATACAGTGCCCAGCCGACCACGGAACTTAGAACTCTGGCCGAGTGTCCCTTGCGTTGCCAGGGGTACCCCTGATTCAAGAATCGCTGCCCGTATCTGCCCCCGGATCTACATCCTGCCTGATTACGTATCAACAATCTTCCCTTATAATGCTTATACAGCTAAAAACCCTGATCTACACCAAAAATGCTGCTCAGGGCCCTTGACTGCAATCCATATCACCCCGACAGAAAACCTGGTTTCATGTCATGTTCTGTTCGCACTCTAAACCTTATCTGCTCGTATATAATGCCTACACCTCCCTATAGAACAGACACGACATTAGACCATTAACTAACCCTCAACAACCCCTTCAACCCTAAACCCTTAACTGCCCTGAAGTCTTCCGTTGGCCTGCACAGCTGAGAGCTCTGGCGTCAAGACTGCTAGTCTCTCCTGCAAGCTGCGTAGGGTTTACAACAACTTCAGATCTGTGAGGACACAGGATTTTACCAAGGTCAAGGGTTTGACTAGGTTTTAGACTGGTGCTAGGGCGTATAGGGTTCTACTGTTTTCTACTGGTTTCGAGGCCGTGTTGCAGTAGCATAGAAGTATGCTGGCTGCACCCTTCTGTAAAGTAATGGTCTTCGGCGTATATGGTGTGCTGCCATCACTATTTTCAAGCTTTCTCTCAGAATGCGTTGATACTGGCAAAAAAGTGCGGCATTGGCACGAATTGGCACTGCTGCTACTGACTCTTTTTCGTGAAGAAGCCGCATTTCCACTACCAGTAACTCAAAGTTGACCCAGGCTGTCATTGACCCAAGCTGTCATTCCCTAGCAGGAATGGTGCCGACCAAGCCCTTGACAAAGCTTTTTATGATACGAAGGTTTCATGCGAACCATCGCCGAACCACATTCATGCACCTTTATGAATATCCCAAGCTTCTTCAAGCGCTCGCTTGAGCGGCAACCTTGTCACATGGGATAGACGGGTGCTGCAACCCTGTCAGGTGCTTCAGCTTATCGTCAAAGGTGCTTTCTGCATGCATGCGCTCTTGCAAGCAAGCAAGCTAACAAGCAAGAAGGCAGGCAAGCAACCAACCAAGATTGCAAACGACAGACCCGGCCAGAAAGTCACTTGACAAACTCATTGCCATGCATATGCTCTTCATCGAGTTTGCCTCTTGTGTTGTTCTTCCAAGTTTCCTACTGTACTGCTGCAACTGACATTTTCCAAGTTTCAAAGACCCCAGTAATGACCTTCTAAGTCCTGCATATCGATGAGAGGCGACGGGTGCCCGAATTGTAAAGACACCTGCGTGTTAGGAAGTTCCTCAAAGCCATCCCCTACAGAATTATGAAGAGGGACCTGTGCATTCCCTGTACAACTCCTTACAAATCTCTCAGGTCCGTAAAGGCTCCCAAGCCCTAAGCCCTAAACCCTATGCTCACAGGATCATCACTAGCAAGTCTGGGCCTTGAGCTCACCGGACTTTGCGCAGAGCTCTGCCCTCTTCTCTGTGAGGCCGTCAGCGTTCACAGAATCTGCTGGTGGTTTGGGGCTTGCTTGGTTCCTATACCGCAAGAAGCAGGGTGCTTCTGCAGCTGAATAAGGAACTCCTACGCAAACAAAAGGATGAAGGATCGCTAACATGGAGCCAGCCAAGGGTTGAGAAGTTTGAGATTTGGTATTTTCGGTTTGTCTTTTTATCACTAGTTAGTTGGGGCTAGTTAGAGGGCATATGACGGGATTGCATGTCCTGACTGACATCATGGTTGACGCGCACCTTGTTTGCGGCGATAGGGCTGACTGGTAGTGTACAACTATCAACATCCAGGATTGCGGTTTTTGAGCCTTCCCTTAGGCCCAGGCGCCTGTAGTTCTACAGGGAACACCAGTGAAAGGAAATAGTGCCATCAGCATTCAGCTGACTACGTGGCCCTACATCACCAACGCTGAAACCCCGAACATCCACGCGCTACAACCCTTAACTTTGCGAGCCCAAATCCTAAACCCTACAACGCTAAGCTTCTAGTCCTGAGCCCTAAGATCCCAAACTCCTAATCAACAACATCTGAAACCCCAACGTAGGGGGTGGAAATAATTAGAATGATGTCTTCGGGCATGTTACGCCACTGTTATAGACGGATGACAAGGGAAGAGCCATGTTTACTATTACGCGCTTGTACATAACAAAGGCTGCACACCACTATAGAAATCTAGTTTCCATTCCTTTCTCTTTGTTGTCCAAAACTACCGTAATCCCTTAACTCTCAAAAACGCTAGATAATCCTCAATAACCCATGTAACCCCTGTACTATTGCTAACTTCCCTGAGCCCTAAACCCCCATTAAATACCTATAAACCCCTCCTTTCAATAACAAGCACCCCCACCCAATAGTTCAATGTTCCCCCTAATCTATGATGGTAGTATATCGGGCAGGATTGTTATTACGGCTCACTATTTGGGGCAGAGGACCCACTACTGTAATCCACTTAAACTTTAATGAATAGCATGTTTCAGAATTCCTTGACGTTATACTACACTAGCTTAGGATTTAGGATTCAGGGTCACGGTCTTCAAAAGCTTCCTCATGGGATAGGAGGTTAACCCTGAACCGGAAACCCTAAATTAAAACCTTATAAACCCTGAACCCTATAAGCCCTAAACCCTATAAGCCCTATAAACCCTATAAACCCTATAAACCCTATAAACCCGAAACCCTATGAGCGCCTGTGGTTAGCGAGGCTGCAAGCGCAGTAGCTGCAGAGGCGACCGAGGCGACAGTGCCGGCGAAGAGCTCGCAGCGCTCCTTAAGCTTCAGGTTTACGGATTAAGGTTTGGGGTTTAGGGTTTAGGGGTTTTAGGGTTCTGGGTTTTAGGGTTCTGGGTTTTAGGGTTCTGGGTTTGAGGGTTTGGGGGTTAGGGTTCTGGGTTTAGGATTCAGGGTTCAGGTTTTTGGGTTTGGGCTTTATGATTTAGGGTTCAGGGTGATATCCCTAGTGTCGCCAAGGGCAGCTCTGAAGGGGGGCTTTGATGTCTGAAAGGTCTAAGGGTTGAAGGCTTAGTTGTGGGCTAAGGGCTTTTAGGGGTTGAGGGGTTAAAGGTTTTTTCTAAGGGTTTCGGGTTCAACGGGTCTGGGAAGCAAGCCCACAAAGTCTGCCAAGGAGCCGTCTCAGCTGTCGTGGCCTTCAGCAGGTCGTCCTGGGTGTGTGTTTCTGGGTACAGAGTCCACGCTTTAGCTAGGTTTAGCTTTAGGGCGAAGGGTTTAGGTTCTAGGGTTGATGTAGGCTTCAAGGTTGAGGGTTTAGATTCAAGCCAAAGAGTTTAGGGATATTTGGAGGGTAGGGTTTACCACAATGCCCGCAGTACTGAAACATATTCATGGTAACGATGTGGGTCAGCCAGGTCCATAACAGCACGAGACGCCAGTAGTAATGATGCCGATGCATGACTTTCGCGCTCCCACGGACACATCTGCGCGAGCAATGACAAATGTGGTTGTTCAGGAAACCTTCGGTTCAAACGGTCTTGAGAGTGGTTCCAAAAAAAGCGGCAATGTAATTAAAGTCCCCAAAACTTCGCAAACAAAACTCCCTGATGCTCCTAAAGACCCTATACGGCTACCTACGTCCGACCCCCCTTGAATTACCCCAGTAAAAGCTGCGATGAATTTATTCGTCCAGGCTGAGCACCTATCTACCCAAAGCTGGGCTCCCGCGGCAGCATTTTGACGGGGCCATGCTCCCAAGTCCCAAGTGTTCAGGATAGCACGTTACTTAACAATGACCTTCTGCCAATGCCTTAAATCAAAATGCACATACGACTTCAAACATTGAGGCGCCGCCATACCAGGGTGTGAACAAACAAAGCGTTGCTGCTGTTCTCTGTCTCGGATTCAGGTCCAGGAGCCTGGCTGTACAACTCCTACATGCCGAGTAAATTCTAAAGCCCCTCAAATGAATTTAGGGCCTGGATCACCAACAGACATGTACATAAGGCGTAATGTTCTGAAACACAAAAAACTCGAATCATAAATCCCAGCATCATTTAGGGAACGACGCCTCTCGAGCAGGTCCTGCGCTGAGGCAATAGCCTCGGCTCATGCAGTGAGAGCTTGAAAGGAATGGCAAACCTTGACTCGCAGGGATCTTGGACCCATGCAGGAACAATACGGCTGCGACTGTAGAGGCCGCGCCCTGAACCGCTACGCATATACAAGTTCCCCTACCAGAAACCCTTTCTATTTTAGATGTGCCCTAAACAAGATCCCCCCAAACCCTGAACACAGAAGCAAGCCAAGGTGCAGAGCTCAGTTTCGTCATGCGCCGCAACTCTGAGGAAAGGGAGTCCTCTTCTGAGCCTTAGGGGAGCAGAGGTGGTGCAGGATACAGCATAATTCGGGATTCAAGCGCTTAGGGGCTTGTAGTTGTTTGGCTACATGCTAGCTGCTAGTCTCCAGTCTCCTGCCTTTCACTCCACATGTCTATAACCGCTAGAGCTGCTAAGCCTAACTTTCAAGACCGGACAGGCTTTGGGAGGAAGTTCAGGGTCTCCGAGAATGCGAGTTGAGTTTGGGGCATTGCATGTGGCTTGAGGAGTGGCCATCGGGCGCCAGCTTCTGGTTGGAAATGGTTCGCAGGCCTGCATTTTGCATCGGCTTGGGCGCAGGCTGCAAAAAGGATGTCAGTTGGAAGCAGGCAGAGGGAAAAAGCCCTCTTCAATTCCTTATCGAGCCCCTACGAAGCGCAATGAGAAGGGGATTTTGGGAACTCCAGCCCAAAAAACAGGGACCCTGTGAGACTCACAGGAAGGTCATGGTGGCCTTGTTTTGGTTGTTGGCAACGCCGAAATGTCTGAACATTGAACAGCCCCCCCCCGAACCAACAGCCCAACAGTCCAGCTCCACCAGTGTAGGATCCCAAAGGGTTTTGGTCCTCCGAAAACGTGAGGCAATGCACTTAATATCTTCCCTGCACACGCAGAGTCCATGTACTGGACTCCAGACCTGAATGCCCAAACCTCGAAACAATTAAGCCGCACAACGATTTCAATCAGACTTTCCACTTCTAAATCTTGACGCGGTCCCACATGAACACACATGTCCTGAACTGATTGCATACCTAAACACCTAATGCCTAAGTAGACTCCAGGCTATTGCGGACCTGGGAACGCTGGTCTAGGGATGGCTCGGCGTCTCCCGTGCCTTCATCCAAATTCAGTCAGGGTTCAGGGCTTCAGGATAAAGGGTTTAGGGGTTTGGGGTTTGAGGATTTCAGATTTCAGGGTGTAAGCTTTTGAGGGTCCATGGTTTCTGAAAATCATGGGTCCATCTATGAGGGTCCATTGAGCAGGGTGAAGCCTGTATGGGGTGTCATAATCCCAACCGCATGTTGCAGAATCCAGGCTTTCTTAGGGCTATGAGTTCTTAGGGGGGCTCAGCATTTTGTCCAAAAGATCGTCGGACTTTAGGGGGCCGGGGTCCGGATCCGCATCATGACATCTTCATTAGGAGAAACATCTGCACAAACACTGATCGGCTGCACTTACTTCGTGATCTGCGAAGTTCCAGGATCAGCCAGCAAGGTCGCTCAAAGGGTGCGATGCTCTGCTTGCGTCTGGACCTTGCACCCCAAGCTTGCGAGCTAGGCATGCTCATATCTCTTTTGAATCCAAACTGTGACATGTGCCATGCTTGCTCGTGCAAACTCGCCTGACATACGCATCCTGATGACTTGTCAAAAGCTACCTGTGCTGTTGAGGGATGTTCACCTGATACTTTCCAAAGAGCCACATACTTTGAAACGTGATACGCTCCTCATCGCGGGGCCAACCCATTTTGGCGCAGATGTCCCTTCTCCCTCTTGAGAGCCTGCCCGCTTGGGGCTGTCGTCGAGGGCCTCCGTGAGGGCTTGCTGAGCCTGTCGGGTTGCGGTAACGAGGCAAGATGTATCTCTTGTGCACCTACAAGTAAATAATAAGTATGCCTTTGTTTTGAGGTATTGGTGGGCAGAACAGCTTTTCAAGGTAGCTCGCGGTGGCGCAACGACCCTTGTAAGTACTGCCACGGCCCTTGCGATCGTACTAGTTATCTGTATAGCAACTCTACATGACCATGTCTGTCTTAAGTATCAATATCTGGTCCCGCCTTCTCCTCCTGTGCCACAATGTCGGACTCACGCTCGAAGACATCGGAGACCTGAAACAAATGCCCATACTGAATGGTCCAAACTATGTAACTATGCGCTACTGGGAGAGGTTCGGCACATTTGTAACAAGAATACCGTACACCTGTAGCGGGGACTTACATCCACCTACGAAGTTAAGATCCCCCCACTGGCTGGTATTCAGCAGGGAATGAGGACTGTAAGCACAAACACACATCTGGGCATCTGAGAACTGACTTCAACATCCTGTACTCAACATGTCGCGGAAACTCAATGCCGCTATCGTTGAACCCTTCAAACACATGAATCCTTTGGAACTGTGGCTGGCCGGGGGGTAAACCCTAAACCCTAAAGCCTAAACCCTATATAGTAGTTTCCATTTGATTTTCCATTATAGTAATTTCCATTTTCTTTTCCATTACCCCTATATAACCCCAATATACTATAGGGGTTGCTTGAAAGTTGCCAGGCGCCTGCCAGCTTGTCCTTCTGCCTGCGATCAGCTGCACCAGCCAGGTGTGGCAAGGCTCCTCCCAGTATCCGGTGACCCGAGTGGTGGTATGATTTTCTTGGTGAATGTCTTACACAGGTTCTCCCGTGTCTCTATAAACTCAAGTCGGATCCCTCTCTGACTAACCACGCGGATTTATGTACATGTATATTTGTGTGGACATATTTTCCACCCAACACACTTGGAGTCCCCATGATGTGACCCCAAATGAAGCGAAGAGTTCTACATGCATCTTCAGCAGGGCTGAGGTTCAAACAAGCTACAACACAACATGGGCACCCTACCTTCGGACCGCTGTCAACAGACCAAGAGCCATTGAGCAGAGCCTTCGTTGACAAGCCATCAAACTCCTAAGCTTAGCGCTGTTCTTGGTTACAGAAAAACCACCAGCACCAAACTAATGGGCAGCGTTGTCGTATCAGCTGAACAAGTCCACGACTTGAAGAACTGCTCCTAAAGTCAGTACCATGTGGTCATGTGGGTAGTTCCCAAGATTAGAGTCCTGTTTTGGTAGCCCTAAACATTAGGTGCCGTCATAAAATCTACAACCAAAACGGTCCCATAATTTTGAGAATAACCCATGTACCGAAAGACGCTGCATCTCGAAGGCTTGTCTTGAGCTCCTACTCACTTCATCTCAGATGGGTCTTTCTCAGAGTTGCCATGCCTCTTCTATACCCCCCTGAGTACCCTTCCATACCCCCTGAGCAAGAAATTTCCTATTGCAAAGACAACCAAGAAAGACCCGTCATTTTGGCCTCGACGAAATCCCATGAAAATAATGTCCTCCGCTTCATTTCCGGCGTGTGGCACCTGATCGTACTGCAGTGACGGCAGGCCATCAAACAATTTCAGGGTTAAGGGTTTTCAGAGCCTGCAGACGGTAGCAGCATGCTCCGCAGCACGAACGTACTATGATGTCAACATTATTCCCATACCTTAGCCCTAAACACGATGACAATAATCCTAGGCCCTAAGCCTCCAACCCCAAATCTCCATTCATTGCCAAAGCAAGCCACCCCGCCCATCCTCAACCCCAAAAATACAAACCTATAGGCACGCTCTCGACTCCGACCTAACCACTCCTTGCCCTACCCGCGGCCCCTCGCGCCGCGCCTGCTCAGCGCTCAGCAGCGTACCCAGCAGTGGCAACCAGCATTCCGTGGGACCCACAGTGGCCCACAGCAGCGCTACAAAACTGGGCTTTTTGGGCTTGGGATAATGGAAAATAAAATGGAAACTACCAGGGATTATATAGGGTTTCTATAGGGATTATAAGGTTATATAGGGGTTACATTGGGGTTATATAGGGATAATGGAAAAGCAAATGGAAACTATTATGTTTGCGAGGCTCAAGGAAGTTTGGGGTGTTGCACGCTTGTATAGAGGTTCAAAAGGTTGGGGGTTTACAGGTTTAGGGGCTGTGTTATTTTGGGTCTAGAGTCGTTGGGCCTAGGTCTGTCATGGTCTTGTTCTTACTTCTAGGGGGAAGAAGTTGCTGACAGTCTTTCACTTTGGCTGCTTGCAGAATTATAAGGCCTACTTCCAAAGATCATGCGGTCATAGTACCCCGGGCAGCAAGCCCTGCGAGGAGGACTTCGCGTCACTAAAAAGGAGCAACATCCCCTACATTTGACAAGCTAGGTAGGCCTTGTTGGGTGGCTCATCACACATCAAACCTTGGACCCCAAACCCGAACCCTAAACCATGTCGTCTTTTGATGTCTTTTGGGTTTCCAGGGGTTGGGTCTGCAGCTGGGTGCTGAGCTGGCTCTCAAAGGCAAAGAAACTGAGGAAGGATGTGATTTCAATGGTCCTCAAACAATTCTAGAACTCTTACGACATCATAGATTTGTATAGAACCTTTAGAATCACGATTCAGAGTAGGATATGTTCAGTGCTTGCCCCCGGAACCCATGTGTACACTTGCCAATTTCCTGAAAGAGGGAACTTTGCACTTCGCTTTAAATAACGTTTCGTACCTCAGCGGATGTTGCGGCTTCTTAAATTTCTCTCCCTCTGTGTGTGTGTCCTTGCTAGTGAGGTTTTTGCTGGAACGGTCCAGATACTTTTCCTCGAAATGGGAGACTCATTGCTGCGTCTGATCGCTGTATGATAGCACCTCCTAAGCCCGCCTTCCTACACTAGGCCCTAACAAAAGATCTGATGCCCCGAGCCCTGAATCCTCAACTGTGCCTCTTGAATTCTAAGCACTCACCACCCGGCCTCCCCCCGGGATTGAAGGCTTAAGGGCTTTCCTCTCCGCCAAGTGGCGCACGCGCAAAAGCCATAGGTGGAGGACAGCTTTCTGGCCACCTTTCCACTCCCCAGCGCTTGGATTCTTCTTTTCTCCAGGGAGTAGCAATAGCAGTAGCGGTAGTTGTCGTAGCCGCGGCAGTACAAGAAAGATGATGCTAGCGCTGATGGTGGTCTTCGCTAGTGTAGTACAGCAGCAGCAGCAGCAGAATTGCAAAAGAGCTCATGCAAGCGGATGGAAACCATCTGCCTGTTTGGTCACCTATCCGGGAGCATATAATGGTCCCTGCTTCAGCTGCCAGTGGAATGTGGGGACCAAGAGGTTTCCGGGGGTCAAAAATCACTGTGAAACCTTGGCCCAGGATCACCACTGCGTGGATGGGGTAAAGCCATTTGGGTGGAATTCATGCGAACAGAGTTCCGTGGTTTAAACTATTCAAGCAGAACTTGGGAATATCCAACTCCATCCTCCATAGAACGTTGGCCAAAAATAGCTACTCCAATCGCTTCTGATGCTTCTTACAGGGGTCTTATGATATGGGGGCCAAATGATGCGCCGCTGAAGTTGAATACCATCCAGGTATGTCGAAATTAGTCCTTAATGCCACCCTGAAGACTGTAGTGCTGTTCGCGGTCCCGTGAAGAAGGACTACAGCCATCTGTCAGCATGAACGCGCTACGCCTTGCTGGCGCCGCTAAGGCGTAACTGCGCAGTGCCTGTAGGCATCACTGGGTTTTGAAGCGCGAGGCTCAAGGACTATAGAGATTTTGGCTTAGGCGTTTTGGGCGTATGTGCTAAAGGTTTCTGTTTTGAAGGGGGCTTCACGCTCTACGAGATGGGGGCGTCAGAATCCATCTGCGCACTTTTCCAAGGCCATGCAATGAAGAAAAAAAAGATGAAGGTATCCACACCAGGTGTGAGGATCCTGAATGCGAAGCCGAACAGCAACTTACTTCTGGCTGCGCTTCCTTCGCAGTAAAATACAACTCAAGTGGAGCAGAAGGTCTTCTAGGATTTGCCGCTTATTATTGTTGTTGTTGCGGCTACTGTTGCGGCTATTGTGTTTTTATTGCCCTTGTGCTGCAGCTGGTTTTGCATTAGGTCTTGGACTGTTTCTTACCGTAAGGAAACTCTACACTCCAGGCCCCACTTTTCGTGGTGCCTATCCAATTGCAAATACGTGGAGATTTCAAGGGAAGATTACCCAGACTGCCCATAGCAGTTGCAATAATAAGAATAAGAAAAGTAATCAAAGTAATGGCAATAGTAGAAAGACTAATATTAATGGTCATAAAAGTACTAATAGCAATACTAATAAAAAATAGCAATAATAGTAATAGCGGTAATAACAATAATATTGTCGAGAAGAATAATAGAAGTGATAATAGGAATAAGAATAGTAACAGTAATCGTAATGATACTAGTAGTAGGCATACCCTCAGGGTCCAAGGACCCAAATACTAGAGTTTTAGGGCCACAATACCATTAATATTTTAATATTTGGGCCCTGAAACCCTAGTATTTGGGTCCTTGGACCCTTAGGGATATTGTCAACTGTTTAGAAGCAAGGCCACTCTCATAGAGGTGAACCTGGGCTTTGCTTCAGCACAGTATGGACAGGCCTGCCAGTTGATCAAAGTGTAGGAGCCGACAAAAATGGCTCAAGAGTTGCCCTGGGCAATATACTATAGCAACATACTATAATATACCGCTACCAAATTCTACGAAATCATACCATTTTATGGCTTGTATAGCAACCCTAAAGCCTCGACCCCGGAAACAAGCCAGCGCCTTCAAACCCAACCCTAGAAGTCGTTCGAACCTAAAGTGCCCTACACCTTCAAAATTCCAAGCCTACAAACCTCACAAACCCTGGAGAGCCCTACGCGACATCCCTAGAAAAACGCAGTTGCTACATATGTTAACATGGTCACCACGTCGTGGCCCATGGTGCCCCTTAGTTCGCCTTTTTGTCTCCCCAACAGGACAGCCCAAACCCTGAATCCCAACACGCCAAATTCCTGCATAAGCCCCATAGGGCCCCAAACCCCGCAAAATCCCATACCTAAAAACTCATGAACATCTAACATGGCCCTGAGTCTAGTTCTGAAGCTCCATGCCTGTCGCAGTTCCGGATTTCTGGCCGCAGTATCGAGGCAAAGCTCCACCCCACGGCTCCGCAGGAAGACCTCTTACTCTACGTAGGCATTTCAGAAAACTAAGGGAATCATAGCACTGCATTTGTTGGATGCGACTCTTAACCCTAAACACTAAACTTCAAATCGGGACTTCAGGATCATGCGCTTTGGCTTTTCGAGATCGTGAGGGAGGAGTGGTTTTGATTGCGGATTTGGGGCCATGTCGCTGAAGGAACGAGTTTGAAGGGTGAAGGCTTGACCGACCGGTGCGTTGCTTCGATTCAAGGGTAATGCTCTATCTAAGTCCTCAAAATTTGTGCAGGCTGCTCCTGCGCACATCAGGAACTTTGAGGTCTTGAGATTGGGGTCGAAAGTCCGACGTTTAGGATACACACAGTGGTCAACGGTCGCCAGGGCTTATGAAGGCAGAACTCAAAGGCCGTGTGCGTTGAAGGTGAGGCTTATTCAGAACTTAGCATGCGTGTCTGGGATTTCACATTCATCTCTTCAAAAATGCGGGCGGCCTGCAAGAGCTAGCCATAGCCATTATCAGCATTTCCAGCGCCAGAACCACTCTGCCGTCGTCAGCATCATGTTTGGCATCAGCAGTGCCACCGACAGCATCGGGAGTTACTGCATCCTCATCATCATCACCACCACCATCATCAGCCGCAGCAGCAGCAGCAGCAGCAGCAGCAGCAGCAGCAAAATGCTGACACGTGTCGTGTTATGCGGGTCCCCTGCTTTACACGATGCAAGATAGCACTGGCAGTGAGAGCCCCGGCGGGGGAAGAACCGATCAGTGGATCTTCATGATGCCCGCCAGCTTTGCCAGCCCCAACCATAAACCCCAGCCCTTGAGCCCTAAGCCCCAGCCCCTGTGCAACGAAAGCTCTTCAGACTATATCCCAAGTCAATTCGGCCTGCTTGAAAGACAGCTCTCGTTTGGGGTAGTCTCCACCTGCGAGACTTCGGAGTCTTTGCTGGGCTTAGGACTTGCAATGCGAGAGTCCTGGAGGCATGCCACAAGATGGGTGCAACATGATGACCTGTTCGATTCGTGGGACTGCCGGGCTTACAGCTCTCCGCTGCGCAACGGAGGAAGTAAATGAGTGTCCGAAAGAGATGATCCCGCTTCATATACGGAGAAGATAGTAGAATCCGTATCATAAGAACTCCCAATTAGGCCTACCCATGCTTTGGAACTAACCCCCACATGAATCAGAGAAAGACTGCCAGGATTGAGGCTGCATCAGGCATCAGGTTGACTTCATATTCAACTTGAAATGATGACAATCATGCGGCCCCCCTGAGCCAAAAGCGAGAATGGTCAAGAATCAGGCGCTCAAAAGGGGAAAGCGCGCCGGAAACTACTTGAAGGCTCAGAAAGCTTAGTACGTAGGCCAGAAATTGGGTCACGAAAGTCCCTAACTGGTTGTAGCCTTCTCATAGCCCCATCCAGGACCTATTCCTAGGTCTCCTGAGCTTCAAAGTCTAAGTAGTGTCAGGGATTGCCGTGTGGAAGCTCTGCATGCATCCTCTGTGATCTCTTCAGATCCTTACCCCACTTCCCCAACCCTGGACCTTAAAGCCTAAATCCCAAGCCCCGAACACGTAACCCTCTAAGCCCTAAGCCTCAAACCCTGAATATAAACTGAAGTTTCACACCCCCGCCATCGTCGACATACCGGCGTGAGTTGCTCCGGAGAAGCGACAGCCATCGTTCGAGGATTTCCTTGGCCCCGGGTTTTGCAGGTTCATGGTTAAGGGTGTGCAAACGCCGGATACACGTGGACTTGGGGACATATCTGATCATAGGTTCATTGTGGCGTAACTGGAAACATCTCATGAGGCATTTAAGCAATGGTGAGGCGTTTGATCTAGTGCTTTGGGGCTGGGGCTGTAGGAGTCGGGGTCTAGGTCGTAATGCCAAAGCTGTCTACTCCTCCGTCAAGAATTCCTTGCTCGCCAAACACTGAATGTCAATCTTCAACCCCGCTACACCTTAGGTCTTCACGCGCCTTACACATTTCAGTCTCTCAATGATCATATGTAATAGGGTTCCCAACGACTACAGTAGAACAAGGCATGCAAATCTGTACCGGATAAGTTACAGAATGGATCCTTCAACAGGAAGCACCCTCCAAACGGCGCTCGTCATTTCCCAGCGGTGTTGAGGACTGCTTTTCGCGGCAATGCCGAGAGTCCTTCACTAGACAGCAAGTCCCAAAACCATTCATCGTAAGAAATAATTTGCCAGTCCCAAATGCCAGTTGTAAATCCCCATATTCAAGCATCATCGAAAATCCTTGCTAGTACTAGCACCACTGTTGTTGCAATTGCTAAAATTACGATGTCAGTTATGACTGGAAGCATCACTATGACAATTACAACTAATATGTATACTCATACATAGCCCCTATATAGTTCTTAGTCCTGATATAGCACCTAAAAAGAAACGGATGTGTGTGTTACAATACTGCTATGACTGCTAATAAACACCCCTAACCCCAAACCCTACATATACCTACCTGCATATGGACCCTAAACCCTCAACCCCAAACCCTATACATATACCTACCTGCATATGGACCCTAAACCCTCAACCCCAAACCCTACATATACCTAAGTATTGCGGTTACAATACTTCTAGGGACTTTAGGAGGGACCCCTAATAGGGACCCTTAATCCCATTACCATATATAACCCTTATATAGTCATATTATATAACCCCTATATCCCTA
>CAJNIZ010046793.1:35027-64063 GCA_905231905.1 Symbiodinium pilosum | reverse complement strand
GGGTTTAGGGTTTAGGAGGCCCCAAACATTAGTTCGTAGAACCTAAACCCTAAACCCTAAACCTTGGGTAATTGGGCACTGCCCCCCCTCAGTAACAGTTGGATAATAACTATAATATGGTTATACTGTATAACCATATTATAGTTATTATCCAACTGTTACTGAGGGGGGGGCAGTGCCCAATTACCCAAGGTTTAGGGTTTAGGGTTTAGGTTCTACGAACTAATGTTTGGGGCCTCCTAAACCCTAAACCCTACACCCTGGGGTTTAGGGTTTAGGATTCATGGGAATTTGCCCAAATTGTGGGTAGCTTGTTGGAGTCCGAGGACTTTGTAGTAAGGATTATAGTATTTTGGGTTCTCCCTCATAGTGGCTTGTGGTGCTTCTTGTTGGTAATACATGGGCTTACGGTTTGGGAGTTCTGCTGTGATTTCGCGCATAACATCGCATAAGTGAGGCCCATGACGTTATGAAGTCTTGATGTTTTCGGGTTTGGGGTTGAGTCCGCAAGGTCTCTGTTAGTCGAACAGAAGCCGTGGAGGAGGTCGAGCACAGAAAGGTCAGGGCGCACATAGCAACCAACAAAAACCCGTCCCAAAAAGGTACCGCTTGTGAGGTTTGGGATCCTTCTATGTAGTCTGATTTGAGAAGCATTCAAGTAAGAAATATGAGACCCCGAATAATAGACAAGGGTGCACCGGTGGACCTTTCTTTCAGTGCAGGAAGCCATCTACTTTACACTCTCTGCAAGGCCTTTGATACCACAAACCTACAAAGCATCATGCGCTGAAGCCTTACAAGGACTCACACCCCAAAGCCTACTACCGGTTCCTGCATTACCAGTAATGCGGGAAGGGGCGGGGGTCATATCCAAAAAGTTCAGAAATGTCGACCTGCGAATCGTCAAACTTTATGGAACGGGTCAAGGTTTATAGGGGCTACTGTGGTTGAGTTCACACTTGGTGGCTTCTTGAAAGGGGGCCCTTGGGGAGCATAGACATGCGGAGATTACAAGGGGAATATCGGGGTCCCCATTACAGCGCCAGCAGACCCAAAGGTTGCTCCTGGGCGGACAGAAAGCTGTTGGGAGCTCCCTTCTCATAGCCCGAAGTGCCTCAGCTCAGTTTTACACGCTCTTCAAAAATCGCTTCTCAAAAGAGGAGTACCTTATGGATCTCGCGGGGTGTGGGAGAAGACAAGGGATTCCAGGGGTCCTTTGCAGGATTGTACATTGAATACCTCGAAAAACTCCTCAGCAAATGGGATACAGAACGCGGAACAAGCAAAGAGTCAACAGGCGGTCTTAGTTGTCTGTGCACGAGGGCCAGGAGCCTGAATAGCCTCATCAGCCATGATAGATCTTGATGTTTGGTGGGCGGCAGAATGAATCTCTATAACTCGAGGCAGCATTACATTATTGCAACGACACAACATGGAAACCCTCGTGTTGAGACACCCCCGACTCCGCTTATTGGAGGCCACCTTGGCTGGGTTCCTGACCGTTTGACCTCCCGGCAAGTGCCTTCGAAGCGTCCCGGACTCCTCAGCAAGAACAAATGAGAACGTCAAAGAGCACATAATGTCTATATATAGCGATGCAGTAAGGACACGTAAGGAAGAGCGGCGACGAAAGACTGAGACAATATAATGGCAATCCCAGAAGGAATGGAAAGAGCGGCATCAATGGCAAGCAGTAGAGAAATCCGACCACTGGGAATGAGAACCATGTTAAAAGTTCCACAAAAAAGCTAGAATTCTGTGGACTCTGCTTTAGCCAGGAGCCTCCACATTAATCACTGCGATTCCATATGTCCTGGATGGGACCAGGAAAACCCAGATACAAGAATCAAATGTTGCAACTATTAGAGGCCTTGCCGGCTGCTGGAATGCATATGGGTGGTTCCCAAAATTAGGGTCCCGTTCTGGTATCCCTAAACATCAGGTGCCGTAATATAATCTAGAACCAAAGGGGCCCGTGTTTTTGAGAGCAACCCATATGCTCTCGAACAAACATGTGCCATACGGCTTGTAGACAATGATCCAATCCGAGATTGGACAAGTTTAGCCTCCATAAGCGCTTCAACACAACAAATCCTCTAACCCTGGGGTTCTAGGTCTATAAATGATACCTACATTGGGCCTCAGAGACTATAAATAGGGAGCTGTGGCACAAAGATAATTCAGCTCACAGCCAAGAGGCGGTCTCGAAAGCCCGTCCCTCGCAGCTTCACGTCCTCGCGGTACTTTTGCCAAGGATTCCTAAAACCCTCCGAGTACCCTTTATTGGGGATACATGGCCCCTAGTAGTGGGTACATAGGCCCCAATAGAGGGTAGGCGGAGGCTCTAGATTTAGAGGGTTTTGAAAAGGGTTTGATTGGGCGTGGGATTCGGGATGTAGCCTTATAGGACTTAACGATTCGGGGCGTTGGTTCAGTTGGTTTGCATGTAGAGGCTTCTTCAGAGCTCCACTCAGGAGTAAGAACCTGACCTCATATGGGTAGGTTCCAAAATTAGGGTCCCCTTTTGGTACTCCTAAATACTAGGTGACAACCTGTACTCTGTGATCAAAAAGGGCCCACAGTTTGCAGAACAACCCATGTGACGCAAAGAGGATACATGTGAGTTTTTGTCGAAGGTTTGGCCTGCATCTTGGTTCTCAGAATATAGAAGGATTATTTTGGGATTCTCGGGTCCTGAACAGGGTGTATACAGGGAATATTTTGCCACCCAAATCAAGGTTTGTTTCATTGCCTGCTAGTTCTGTGATGGTATGTACTGGATAAGATACACTGAACTCACTAGCCGTTGCATTTGTTGGCTTCAACCGCTGCATTGGCGGCTACGGAAATGCCAACTAGCCTTCTCAAGCTCGACCCACTATCCGAACAACAGTCATGAGCAGTTCTTTGACACCGGCTCCTGCTACAGACCCACAGCTGCACATGAGCTGTAGTCCAAACTCCTTGTATTCCCCCTTAGTTACCCTGTAATTCTCCGCTATATAATCCCCCATATAACCCCCCTTTAAAGAATTTAGACTCTAGCTGCACATAGCAAAAGGGAATCTAGGCTTTGTGCCGCAGTCTGCAAGCTGATGCCTACAATCTGCGCAGGAGTCCAGATCCTGAACCCAATTTAGGGGTACCTTTTTGGGGTTCCCCATAATATAAGGATTATAGTGGAAGCATGTTGAATTCCCTAACCCTCTTCGGCCAGAGAATAAAGTTGCTAACGCGATCTGGGACAATGACAAGCATATGAAGCATATGGTGACGCTCAGAGTTGGTGAGACCTTGTGGAATGATTTCACAAATCAAGCTACGACAAATGTACGCTGCTTTTGAAATCTAGCGTCAACAGTCTATGTCTACTTGGAGCTCCACGGAAAGAGTAGACCTAGACTAAAGATGTAGTCTCTCCAAGTAAGTTATACCTTGGCAACCCCTAGAAGCAAAGCAGAAGCGGCTGAGAGCCTAAACCATCTATCATTTCGCTCCTTCACGCCCTCGACCTAAATAGGACAGGATCCCAGGAATAGGACAGGCCCTGTAAGAAGGGCTCTTGAAAGTGAATGACAAGGATGCGGGAGGTTCTCAAAGGGTCTAACTTATCTATGGGGCGGCCTGAAGGACGCCGGAGAACCAAGCCATGTTTTCGGCGCAAGCGTCAGAGGCCACCAAAACGCGTAGCAGATTTTTGGGCTCTTCGGGGCCTGGGTAGTGGTTGGGTTTTGCGTTTAGTGGGCATGGCGCTCTTGGCATGTGGAGCCGCACGAATTGTATAGGGGTTTCCGGGTATAGGGTTTCAAGGGGGATGGAGTGGAAAGCTTTGGATGCAAGCTCAATAAGTTTTTGCGTCTGTGGTGTGTCTCTGTAGCTCGGCGAGGGAGATTTGGCGTGCTTCTTGGTTGCTCTGGTCGCACATGAAAGTACATCAAGCCAAACGCTTCGTGGCCGGGTCCTTTCTGGGCAGCCTCTAAAGCATTAAATCCATGATGTCAGGCTACGCGAGAGTCACTGAGGGAATCTGAGGGACGATCTCTCTAGTTCTCAGATGTTTTGTGTGAAAGAGAGAGTTAGTCATCATGCATGGGGTCTCAAATCAGACCCGAAACACTAGCAGCTGACCTGCCAGAGAAACAGCCCGAGAAACCGTAGAATCACCGGGACGTCTCGCAGCCAAAGCTGATGCTGGCTGCTAGGACTTGCGCTCAAAACCTTAGAGTTGGGACTCAGGCTTTCTGGTGCAAACATGTCATTCAGTACTGAGGCGGGCTATTGGAAGCAACAGATCCCTTTCTCTTGGGCACAAGTGCTCTACATGCTTTGGAGAGCGAACACCGCACATCCCTGCACATTGCGTCCAGATGAAGGTAAAACATGGTCCTTTCGTGTGGTACAACGGGTCCCCAGAATGACCCCGCTGTAGCCCCGTAGCTCAGGTTAACTCCTTGTCTTGTTCCCTACCAACTCAACAGCCCTGGCATCCCTCAAGTAATCCTAAGACACTGATATGTCATTAATGCCGAGCACATGCTGGTTCCAGCGCTATTGACTGAAGCAGCATGGCGAGTCAACTTTGTTTGGTCGCTGGAAATCAATTGGGAAAGCCATACACCACGCGTGTCAAGCTCAAACCTTTGGCCAAGCTGACCTGGGCTCCTTATCTTGGAGGTCTTGGGACAGCTCAGATCCATTCATCACCAAGTTCATCAACAGGAACTCATTCTTCATTGACCAAGTATGTGCCTTGCAGCGCCTTCTTGTCGGCGAATATGGGCTTGATTGAGCCTGCCTGCCTGACAACTTTGTGAGCCGCGTGCGTCTTCCAGCTTCCAGCCACCACGTCGCGAGCTGTCTGCCCATACCACCCATATCAAAAACTTTGGTATTCAAAGGCAACCTGCCCACGGCATCATCCACACGGCCACAGAATGCATGAATCACATCAAGATTGGCTGCCTCTCGAAGGCACAGATCGCAGGTCTCTGCCAATCTGCCCAAGCTTGGCGCTTTGTGGAAGTCGATGGTATCAGGCTCCGGCTCGCCGCTTCCGCTTCACCAGTGCTTGCAGTGAGGGCCTCCATACCTCGCAGAAGACTGCGCCACATCTGAGTAGCCCACACCCACATGCCTGGAGAGCTGTTTCAAAAGTGCATCAAGTCGCGGAACCGGTTTCAGGATCCAATGGGCCAATCCGGCTTGCATGGCAGCAAACTCTTCCGCGGTCATGCTAGACCCTGGGATGCAAAGGGCTGCCAAAGCATCGCCAATGACCTAGGCTGTAGCTGCACACCCTGCAGAGGAAAGCCCTTTTCGGGTTCTACACCTGAGCTCAGATCTATGCAGGCAATTAATGAGCCGTATGAAGTAGAGGCCTAACCCGCGCAAAAGCAGCAAATAGAATCGACTTGAAAGCATGCTGTGTATTCGTTGTGGAGGTTAGCTGGTCAAAATTCACAAGCCCATAGTTCTGCACACCAAAAAAAGGCTGCGCACTAATGCCGAAGGGCAAGGGCACATGTTGATTGTGTTCGTCTCGTATTTGCTGCTGTATCTTCTTCCTAAGCTGTCAACTCATTTCAGGCTGCTGTGGGAGTCAGGTGGTCTGGAACTTCGGGTGTTCGCTGTTCACGAGGACTATGAAGCGCAAAACAGAAACGAACCTTCATGGCCCAGCCAATGCCCTGAAGCCTCCCACAAATCTTCTCGCACTCATCTCAAGAGAACCAAGACAAACTCAAGGCACATGCTGATTGAAGCCTGGCTTCAGCGTCCCACCCAAAATGGCCAAGCAGCGAACCACCGGGACTACCTGCTCACAGCAGCGTGGAATGTCGGATTGGCTAAACATATTGGTATGATGTTTTCGCACTGCTGTGCCGGAAGTTGCACTGTGGGCTGAACCGCCTGGTTTTTCCGCCGCATACATGTGAACAGCGGCTGCAAGCTTCACAGGGGCCCTTATATGACCGGGAGTTGTACTGCATTCAGAACCTTATGCCTGACCATTCAAAGATCCTTTGGGCGCCAATATCGACTCCCTTCATAACACATGCACAGCTAGCAAAACGCCAAACTCTTACTATACCGGCAGAAGATTATGCAAAACTAGACTGCTGCGTCCCACTTGGGAATTTCCCAAAATTAGGGGTACCTTCTAGGGGTCCCCATAATAAGGCCCTTACTATTTTGGGGTCTACATTGGGGTCCCCTATTTGGGAAAACTACCACTTGCATCTGACACCTCGTGGCCGATGTTTTGCAGAAGGCGGTCTGCAGCTGCGTTTTCGATCGATTCCTGGGCTGCTGCCTTAGATGAATCAACATCAGCTTTGGGAACAGGATTTGCAGGACCGCTCTCTATAGCTAAACTCTAGGAATATCGTCGTTAGTTTCCCATCAGAGTTGGCTTTGGTTAAGCTTCATATGATGCAATTTGGGCTTGCTCATCTACCCTGAGCCGAACTAAGCTTGGATTTGAAAGCAGCATGAGTCACAAGAGCTCCAGGGCCTCAACCTCCACCATGAACCCAAAAACACTACACATTCGCCCCTTAACCACTGCTCCCAAACCTGATAGACCTGTTTGTTGCTGATATGGCGCTCGGCTGGTTGCGTTGAAGAGGCCGCGCATCTTGGCTTTGGAGAGCAGGACAACTAACGTGGTTTAGCGGAGGAGGGCGCGTTAGGATGCTGAAGTAAGTCTGCCCTAAGACCATGTCAGCTGAATGCCGGACGCTACTCTGTGCTCAGCAAGCCCGGGCCTCGATCCGCTCCAACATTGCCTAGACTTCCAACCGGTTACGAATGAAACGACGCTGGATGCAAAGCAGCTCGGGCCGACACCAATGCAAGAAGCGCCTTGCAAGTATTGCGGAGCCCCCTTTTTTCGATTTCTTCGTAATTTGGGCCCTTACACTACATTCTTTCCCACCGGTCAACCCTGTGAACTGAACTGCCAGGCCACAACTTGGGCCACCTGGGCGTCGTCTGGACCCGTCACCCCGAGGCTGCGAGAGATGTCGGCAACGACTGCGTCCTGACAGGGCGGAGGGTTACGGCTGTGGGTGTAGGGGTGCGGCTTAGAGTATGGCGAGTTTAGCGCTCAGGGGGTTTGGAGCTTCGGAACAGGGAATCTAGAGTTGTAGGGTTTGGGTGTTCAAACTGCTCTTGGGCTGTTCTGTGGGGATGGTTGTTAGAGAGGTGCATAGGCATTGTCCGGGAAATTCATGACGTTTTTGCAAGAGTCTGAGAAAACTTTCGCTCCCTGAGTTCAAGGCGGAGGCTATAGTTAGTACCTTGTTTTCAGGTATAAAATGAAGACCTGGCGGTGAGAAAGACGCGGAGACTACCTCAGATTCTGTGTCACAGATACGGCTATTGCATGCGAACAGGCTTCAGGGGAATATTGGGGGGAGTAGTATAGGAGTTATTAAGGGGGATTCTAGGAGCTAGACGATAGCTCATATCGGGTTCATGGGCTGTAGCTAGAAGTAAACTGTTGTAACAGCTTACTCCTCAAACTTATTAACTTAGGCGTCAGAGATCAACAACCAAAAGAACCCTTAACCCTTACCCTGTAATTGAGGGACCCTAAGCCCTTACCCTTTAATTTAGAAACCACCAAAAAGGGACTCTAAACCTTCACCCTTTAGAATTTAGGAGCCCCAAAACGGGACCCTAAACCATCCTAAACCCATGTACTTTCTCGTCTGCAGGGGACTCCTCGCCGTCATCGGCCAGGCAACTCACCAGGAGACAAAGGGACCGTCGCAGCTGGTCGCCAAGTTGCACCGTGCTGCCCCAGTCCTCGGCTTGTGTTAGAATCTAAACTCCTCGCATCGTGGTGGGACCTGTCGTACTCCCTTATATAATCTCCTATGTAAGCCCCGTTGGGATCGCCGTCATTGCCACTGAGTCTGCTGAGAGCTCATGGAGTCATGGTTCTTATTAACCGCTGCAATATGGAATTGTTAGCATACGGTGCTGATTACCTATGAGGCTGCTTGTTCACAAAGTCAGTGGCCCTCTGTATTTGCATTTGCTGATATCCTCCCCTGGCAATAGGACCCTCACAAAGCTGGCACCCTGAAATAGCAAATACTGCCCTTATGATATACGGGCCGTTTGTTTGGAATATCCATTATTCGGGGGGGGGGGGGGGTNNTGGTTGAGTCGATTCAGTCGGGTCTCAGTTGTCAAGCAAGATTGATGTAGACGAGGAATTTGAATGTAGGTTTTGTTTTCAACAGACAGCAGGCATTTTGGGGAACCACAAGATTAGTAGGACAACGGCAGGTATCATGCATCATGACTATGCACACTGGCAGCAAAGGTTCTGCAGGTAGAACTCATCTGTCGAAAGTTCTGAGGGTTGCTTCTAAATCTCTAATCCCATGGGGTACTTGATCGCCTGAGAGACGCCAAACAATTAGACCGTGCGAGGTTGTTCTTTTCTTGGGGGTGGGGGGTATTCAAATGAGGGGTTCTTTTTGTTCTTACTTGCGATCTCAATGCAAAACTTATGCGCATCATTAGAATGTGTGTTGGAACAAAAATCTCCCGAATAATGGCTGTCCTGCTACTATGCGCAACCATCAGAAGAGCCAAGATTTCGGATGACTTCAGACAAGTGACAAGAACCCAAAGGGTCTCGCTCTCTCGCTCCCAGCGGAAGTTTCCAAAGTGCGGATCTACGTGGGCGAGGTGCGAGGCACTTTTGCATAGCCTTTCAGAGAAACGAAGGCGGCGGGCGGATAAGGGGTATGTAGGGATGCATAAGGGGTAAGGGGCCGGCCGAGAATGGCAGGCTTTTCAGGTTGGGGGATGCTCTTGGCTCGAGTCCAAGGCGATCCCTGTGAGCTGAAACAATATAAAGTCTGCTGTGAAGGGGCGCTGGCTGGGATTGCATTTCTGATGTTGTGCCACCCTGCTTCATGTGTTCCAAACAAATTCACAAAGTGTACCATTTCAACCAATGGAATGGCACCGAAGGAATGATAAAGCAAACGAGCTCTCAGAACCACAGCGCCCGAACCCCTACTAAAGATCCGAAGCACTGTACACTGTACTGGCTAGCTACAAACCCCGTGAGAACTCCATCTAATGGCAGGTTTTTCGCCGCAATCAGCCTCAGAAACCTAAGACCCGTCACGAACCACTCTGGAAGGTGCGACGTTGCGGCAAGTGGCAGAAGCCAGCCAAGGAAGGGCAACGCAAAACCCAAAAAAACGAGCGCCACTTCCTGCTCTCTCGGGGAGGTAATAGGGAAAGGGAGCTGACACACACATGCATGCTTCTACGCATTGCAACGCTGGCACAGAACATCGGTCTGAGCCTACACCGCATGATGCGCTGCTGTATCTGAAGAAGGTAACTATGGGATCAACAGCACGAAAACAGCGGCGTCTTGACACCACATGTGTTTGGTGAGGTGAAAATGGTGACCTTCCTTCACGGTCTCAGAGTCACGCAGGTCTAGGTCACCAAATAGTTGCACACCATTCCACTTAATTAGTAGATCGACCTGGCACAACGGCTCCAAACTCTATAGGCCCCCCCTCCCGGAAGTCCTGTTGCGCAGCGGCGTCTCCTTCCTTAGGATGTTGTAAAATTTCTATAGCCAGAAGCCCTGGCAGTTTTCCTGCAGTTGCTACCTTTAGGTTCTGTCGAGGCCTCAAGGATTACAGCTGGGTTTTCGGAAAGCCGTACTTACATACGAAGCGTAGAGGAACATCCATCCTAATTCTGCAGCTCCTCAATCCTCCCAAGGTTTCCCAGCATTATTGTGAGACCATGATCCGCATTTTATCTGTACCCAAGTTGTCTTATAGTATGCGTTTCTACGCAGGTGGGGAATCATGAAAGCTTACTACAAAGCGCCCCAAGCTCCACCAGCTCTTGAAGGGAGCGGCCTCGCACAAGTAGCCGGGCGTCCGGGTAGTCTACTTTAGGTGGACCCCCCCACCCAGTATAATCGTGACTATGAAGGATAATGGTGATTACATTTGGGTCCTCTTAAGGTCCTACTTTAAGTACCACTATTACGGGGTGGGGGGTCCACCTAAAGTCTACTCCCTGACTGACTGAGGCTAGTTGCTGTTGGTCGGTCGACTTTAAACATCAAATTCAAGAGGCTCCGTTTGAAGATGTTTGAAGTAGAGCACCAGGGAAATTAGTTTACTATGGAGGTCAGGTATTAAATTCTACGGTGCTTGGGGCTTTGGTAGCGTTGAGACTCATCAGTGTTTGGAAGCTGGGACTCAAGAATTTCGCAGAATGTCCTCAAGTCTTGAACTGTTGGAGAAATCTGGGGCCAAGGGGCCCACTTCTAGGCAGTCCACCCTGCCTCCAGCCCGAGACATCACCAGAGCCGAGCGCGCTACGCGATCGGCTACGGGCGTTGGAATGCCAATGCGCCAACTCTGGGACTGGACCTGGGCCACCTGCCGCTCTTACTCTTATTCCAAAGTTGCGGGGTAATAGCTATGATAGTAATATTCATAATAATAATAGTAATACTAGAGAAGTAATAGTAGTAATAATCGGAGACCCTGGTGATTTATGATAGAGGGTACAGGGATGATTCTGCGATTCAATGTGCTCATCTTCTGATGTTCTGGGTCTAAGGCCACGGCAGACTAGCATTAACATCTGCAGTATTGTGGTTCATAAGTTCATACAGCAACCCTCAGATCATTACAAATTGAATTAATGTCGAATCCCGATTAGTGCGGGGGTCCCCAATGAAGTCAAGTTTTCGAAAATTAGCCTGGACCCCCTATTCGATCCCAATAAAGTAATGTTCTTCGCCCGGAAGAATTTTATGTAAACTGTTGATCAAATTCCTTTCTAATTGGTTTCGAAAAAGTTTTCTAATTTCAATTAGATTGTAATTGCTTTTAGTAGGTTTTCAAGACCAGGCCGTATCACGTAAAGGCTGAAGACCCTGCCCTTCCTATTCTCTTGAAAGCTAGACCGAGCAAGTCCTCATGGATTCAATAGGAGCCGAAGGATCCCTTTTCCTTTATTGATTTAAATAGGAGCCCCTGGATCTCCCAGACCCCCAATTGTTTTGAGGCCTTTTTATTTTAGGGGCTCTCCTTTTTGTTTGGGGGGGGCCCCACACTAATCGGGATCCAACACTAATATGAGCACCTTGAGCATCGGAATGCGTGCCTGTCTCTATGGCAATTTGCGAGCGCGTCTCTATGGCAATGCAGATATTAAGTAAGTAGGGCTTAGAACACAAAAGCAATTTGTGTCCGAAGCCTGCAGCAAGGGCAGGACGTGGGGCGGAATTGCCGCAGCCTGCGGCAGCACCTTCGGAAGACAACACAGCAGAAGGAAGGTCGTAGAAACATAGGGTCTGAAAAAGGCTAGAATGTTACGTGGACTCGGGCTATGCAAATAAGGACAATGTTGAACCGTGCAGGGCTTGCAAAGGTTTTCTTTAGCCTTTGCTCAGGTCACTTTCCCTCTTCCCAGAACAAGGCATCCGGTGTCGGACACATGCGGGTCTCTTTTTCGAGGGATCCCTTTAGCGATGCGGTTTAGACACCGACTCTGAATCCCCATGGCCCATACGATCTCATATGTCATAGAGTACTAGTTGCCCCCTTCTATACTGCCACCCCCTTTTTTTCACCTTCTTTCACCTTAATCATCCCTAAATAGCTGTATTTAAGGGGAACCTATTGGGGATTAGTATAGAGGGGGGTAGTAGGGGCACCTATGAATAGGCCCAGCACAGCCTTCAAAAGTCATAAGCAGTCACAGACATCTTAGCACCTTGCTGGACTAGCACATTCCGGAGACGTGGATGCTTTTTTTGCAACTTGGCGCCTCCCATACAAGGGCAAGCATGGTTCTTGATGAGTCTGTCCATTTTAAAGGTAGTGCATCCTTCATGGCAGCCCGCTTAAAACTACTATGATGCCTAACAAGGCACGCTGTTCATTGCCGCCTTCCATGACAGGTATGCTGCAGGCCACTCTGCCAGCAGCTCCTGCAGAATATGGCTCGCGGTTTAGGGTCTAGTGGCATGATTGCTATTCTTCTTACTATTTCTTATGTCTATTCTCATTAGGGCTACTGTTCGCTTTCAGGGTTCGGCAAAGTTTCAAGGTTCCCCACCCTCCTACAAACAATCTTGAAAGCAGGGCCTCAAGCTGCCCAGCGGGTAGCCACAGAAAGCTTGCAGCAAGCCGTGTGTTGGATCCAACGTGTCCAACTTAGGGGGGAAATAAGGGAATGTAATCCAAATCTAGTCCTTTATAACATATTCCCTTATTCCCTACTGACCCCCAGTAAGCGAAGTGAGGCATGGCAGCATGGTGTACCAGAAGTTGATCACAGCGTGTTTCGCTTTGAAGGACTTCCGAACCGCCTTTCAAGAATAGTTCATACACAAATCGCCGAAGCTTCTCCGTATAGGAAAGCCGCGGAGGGCAAAATAATCTCCTGAAGTTTTACTTCCAAAATCTCAAGCGTTTGTTTCAGCCATTTCTGTTCCACACTTCTGAAGACAAAGCACCCGAGCTAACATACATCCAAGACCTCTACATATCCCCGCGCCCTCTGGGCCGTACTTGCCCCACCACACCATCATGACGCACGTAAACCCTCGAGCATTCAAACCGCTTAACAGCCATAGCCTGCAAGCTCCTTCAACTTATTGGCCTTTGGGGATGTGAGGCATCTGGGCTACAGGGCTCATGCCATGCGGAATCAGGCAAACATGTGTCACAGTTTGAGGTCAGGAAGCTCCCCAAGTCCTGTCCGGTCCACAGCGACCTCGCTTCGAGTGTCAGGTCGAACTCCTGCAGGACATGCCGCTCGCTCTTCCTGAGCAGTATGGTCATGATCGGTGCTGCGTTTAGGTCTCTGAATGCTCAGTGAACATTCCAAATAGTCGTGGTCGTTTCTACTTGCCTTGCTGCTGCACCGTCTGTTGCTGCTGCCGCTGCTCGGCAGCGGCGGCGGCTGTTGCTGCTGCTGCTGTTGCTGCTGCGGCGGCCGACGAATGCATGGGAATTCTCGCAGACTACCATACAGATAGGAACCAGGTTGAGCCCAGCCACCCGACTGCGTCGAACATCGCAGCGACTATCCTCAGCGGGACTTGCAGCTTACGGAAAGATTTGCTCAATATAGAGCTTCACACATTTGCTATGCAAAAAGACAGGTGCAGAAATCTTCGATGAGGTATGAGAAACCAGGAAGTCCGAGCCTGCCTAAAAAAAAGCATTTGCTTGACAAAGCCGCGGGCCCAAAGCCCCTATACCCTAAACCCTGCAAGCCCCATAATACACCCTTATACGTAATTCCTTAGTCCCCATACTGGTACAGGACTGAAGTGAAGCCTATGCATCTGAGCTTTGTCGTCGCGCAGGTTCAGTGATTTCAGAATAGCTCTCGCATGCGAGAAGAGCCGGAAGTCCGTCACAAAGCGCTTGTAGACATCCGGAAAGGTGACCTGAACAACAGAAGTCGCAAATCAACGAAATGACAAACGCTATGATAAAGGACTTTGACATCCCGCCGTTGAGCCAGATGCGACACCATGATAATGTCATAGCAACAACATGGCCAAAGTCCCGCGCACATTTTTGAGATTGATCTCCAGATTTGTGTGGCCAAGAAATCAACCAACGACTAGCAGGCAAGAAGTAAACGCTGCTCATGTGGGTCTTCCTAGTATAGAGTCGAATCCCTATAGAATCCTCACAGGGGACCCCGCCAAGTCCCCATGCTCTTCCATAGTCCCTACAAGTAGTACTGAGGTACACTACTGGAGACCCCACGAACTCACTATGAAGCACCTTGAGGACGGACGGGCCGAACAAGCTCATGTCATTGACCTGGGAGTTGTTCAAGAAAGATTACCCTCCAGCGAGCCCCAAAGCGGCCTCATGAATGGCCAACTGTCTGTCACACTAATGTCCATGTTCCTAGACCCTCCTCCTAGGGCCTAAGTACCCACTGTTAGGGACCATATATCCCCAATTCAGGGTACAAGGAGGGTCCATGTTAGCTTGGGGGAAGGATGCGGTACTTGATATACCTTCACAGGACCCTTAGCTCTCTCAGCCCGTTCGAAAAAAGGGAAGACAAACACCCAATTGCTAAGCGCGCTGGCCTGCACGTAGATGCCCATAAAAAAAACGACTTCACACAACGAAAGCCTTGGAATGCTTTCTGAGTACCCACCAAAAATTGCAGGCCCTATGCAGGCGCTTGTTTAACTTTGAGGAGCCCGACCTGCGCTACAGTGCCGGCGTTCAAAGCGTGGCCCAGACCAGGGGAGGCATCGTGCCAGCCAACTTGCGACAGTATCCTGAGGGCTTGGACCATTCTGAGGATTTATATAGGGGTTATATATTAGGGTATATGTAAGGGTTATACATTGGGGTTATATTGGGGTTATATAGGGGTTATATTCTGAACTGGGAGTTGTCAGACGCTACTGGCGGTATCTGCAGGGATTATGGAAGCATGGGGACGAGGAGTTCAAGAGTAATTCCTTCGGTGACTTAAGGACATCAGGCATAGTATGAGACTTGACTACGATCTCAAAGTTTACCCAGGACTTGACGCTTGTGAGGGGTTGATGTGGGCCTTCAGGACGATGTCGTTCTACAAGGCTTCGAAGACCATGCTGAAATATGAATATTCCTTCCACGGCAGAATTTGCCAAACAGTGCGAATTCCCTGTTTTCGGAAGCTCCACTGCAGGATAGCACATGGGTCTACCCAAGCCTTCATCCCTCACCCAGCACAGATGCCACCAACCCAAAGCAATTAGATAATTGTACTCCTCGGTAACCTGGAACTTGAAGTCTTACTAGTCTGTGTCTTTTTGTCAAATATGAACCTTAATGAGAAGGTGTGAGTGCAGGCATGGAAAGAGGTACCATCAGCAGCAAAGCGTCGCTATGACATCAGCATCCGGCCTCAGCGAACAATTCCCAACAAAATGTCGCCGTATCCCCAATACCAGCGGTACTTGGAATTGCGGTGGCAGCATAGTGGGGTACGATTGGCAACAATAAATATCCGCATGAATAGCCTGCCCATGCTGCTGCAACCCTCGGACCAAAAGGGCTGGCTTAAGGGAGGGTTGGTGTTTGCAGTTTAAGAGGTTTTTGGAAACTCGCTGTAATTGATCTAACCAGATTTTTAAGCATGCACGTTTGTGGGGCTGCTTGAATTGAAGAGTTGTGGAGTGGCTTTTCAAGCATTTTCCCTGCTTCTCACAAATCTGGCTTCGGATCATGGTAGACCTGACCTAGACTGAGAAGTCTACGAACAACTACCCTTCATCTTGAGCAGAGCGTGATCTCAGACATGCTCTGCCATGGGGTGGACAAGTATGGCATGAGTTGTTGTACATGACTTGAAATTGTCTAACGTGAGCTTATGCTTCCCAACTTGCCTCAAAGATGTACAGCTCTACGGATATATCACATACAGAGATCTATAGTCCGACTGGAGCAAGCATCTACGTCCTGTGCAATCCCTCCTGGTAGGCGATGATCTACACGTCCATCGAAAATTAGATTCCCTGGCCTCTTCGGCATGTCTTCCAAGCACCGGCTCAGGCCAGCAAGAACCTCTCGGTCGTCAATCAGATCGGCACGAACCGAGAGCACCTGGCGTGATGGCAATTCAAATGTTTCCCGAGATTCGGGCCTCTCGTCACAAAAGAGATAGAGAGGGCGGAAAAGCTGGGTTTGGGGAGATTGCAGGGTCCCTATGGCGAATGCCATACGATGTCTTCCCCCAGGCGCCACCATGGTGCAAGCCCTGGACGCAAAATGCAAATGTCTCTGAAATGTCATATTGTGGGCTCTTGATTTGTTCCGGCGGCGCTACCGCCGCGCTGTAGCTTTGTCCTCGTCCTCGTCGTTCCCGTGGATAGCAGCAGCAGCAGCAGCATCAGCAGCTCCGGGTGTAGTAGCTGTAGTGGAGTAGTGGTGGTAGCAGTAGATGTAGTAATTGTTATCGTTATTATTGTTGTTGTTGTTGTTGCTGCTGCTGCTGCTGCTGCTACAGCAATGGAAGTGACGCGGGCCGGGGGGCGGGGGCGCAGGTGGTGCTGCCGCTTTTGTTGTCGTAATGGCGGCGGTTCAGTGGCGGCGGCGGCCGCGGTGTTTTGGAAACCAGGCGCTGCCGCACAGCTGCAATTCTAGGAGCCAAGACGTAGTCCACTGTCAGCTTATATCCCAATCGGAAAACCGACCATAATTCCCGTAACCTCAAGCCCTCCTATCCTAAATGCAACCTTACCCACTCTTAGAACTCTACACCCCAATAACCCATGTGAGCTATGGTCTAAACTCCTGGTATACCCCATTATAATGCCTACAATACTCCCCCGTTATATACCCACTTTAAGGAGTTTAGGCTTTACCCATGCCACCTGTGCGAACTTGGGGAAGTAGCCGCCAGCTTTCCGGATCCAGGTTGGGAAGAAGTCCGGCGCCAGGCGCTCGCCCCGGGACGTCAGCGCTCGGAGGAGAGCCGGAAAGTCATGCCTCTGCTAGCAATAGTAATTCTATAATATCATGGGACAGTCACAGTAACAGTAATAGTGAGCATAACAGTAATAATAGTAGTAGAATATGTCGGTACTTACAACTTACTTATAAGGGAGAGTCCAGCAGAAAATCAAATTGAAAATGAGATAGCAACTGGACAGGGTCAGAGGGTAGACAAGGATAGGTAGTTGTAACCTGTAAGCCACCCATAAAATAAAAGCTGAATCTTAAACACGAGCACTTCGAAACCTTGAAGGACAGCCTGGCTGCTTCGAGATAAGCTCCCCGAGACGTGCCGCCTGCTGCGGGTCGGTCACGATCTGTGTTAGCACACCTCCGGGCAGGGGCTTGGGGGTTTGGCTGTAGAGGGCCCAGGGTTCTCAGGCTTAGGGCTTTGGGGCTGAGGGCTAGGGCTTTGGGACTGGAAGCTTGTGCGAAAGGGCTTCAAGTCGCAAAAGCTAGGCGTCTATGTCGCAGCGACCCCCTTACTTTGTGACCCCATGCACTGAAGTAGCAAATGCTTGCAGGGATCGGTTGAAGCCCGGGATAAGGGTCAAAACGCCACATGTTCAGGGCCTGTAGGCGTAGCAAAGCTGTCACTTCCGGCAACCACGTCCTAATGTTTTGTGCGCTGGGAGCCCCAGGTAGACAGATCTCAAGTTCTTGCCGCAAACATTGCGCAGCTCTCTTAAATTCCACACATATCCTTCAGTGGACTTATTTGGCCGCGCAACTTCGAACAAGCAAGGCCCCCCAGAAGAATCAGGGTGGCCTGAATTATTTCGGCAAAGCTTCGCACAATTAAGGACCCCCACACTAATCTGGGCACAACATTACAGGAATTCCGTTTGCCTTGCGGTCTGAGGGTTGGGTGGGGGGGTTCAAGTGTTTAGGGTCTAGGGGGTTCAGGGTTTAGGTGTGGTTGGAGGGCTCCGGATTCAGAAGTTGAGGATCTTGGGGCCTAAAGGTTTTGGGGTTGGGATTCAGTAGCTAAGGGTCTTTGGGGTCTTGAGGTCTTCGGGTCTCAGGGCCTCAAGCTTTGGTGAAGTTCAGGGTCTCAGCTCAGCGCGTGAGGGGCTCAGTATACCGTTGTAGTGCCCTAGGGCTTAGGATTTAGAAATGGCAGGCCTCAGGGTTTTCGTCTTTCTGTGTGTAGGATTCAGAAACCTAGGGGCCATCGGGCGCGGCCTTAGGATTATGTGATTTTTGGGTTCAAGGTTATATTGGGGTTATATATAAGGATATTACCCCAATAATGCAGAATCAAATGGAAAAGAACATGGAAAATTAAATGGACACTGGGATTAGTATGGGTTATGTTGGCGCAATATTGGGGTCAAGGATGCATGATGGAACTTTCCCAAGCACCACCTATGGATGCCACTGAAGTGTTCAGCGCGCGGCCAACATCCTCCAGTGCCGATGGATTGTTTCCCATGGCTTCAGGCTTGGCAATAATAGTAATCAATAGCAATAATGGTAATAATAGAAATACTAGGAATGATAGTAACAATACTAGTAAGAATAATAATAGTAATAATCATTATAACAATAAGGATAATAATAGTGTGGTAAAACACTCTTGGATCCTGGAGTCTGAGCCTTCGAGTATGAAGTCAAGCCCAGCCCCCGTTAACGGTCCCATCTGCCTTCTATCCATACATTATAGTATACTATAGTATATTAAAGCATATTCTAGTATATTATAGTACATTAAAATATATTATAGTATACTGTAGCATATTATGGTAGAATTGATTATAGTATATTATAGTATATTATCAAATATTATGGTAGCCCTTCCGCAAAGCTGAAATCCATGCCTACAAAGAAGGGTGCCCCACTGCTGAACAATGCTTCCAACTTCTAGACTTGCCAAGAACTAGCAGTTTCCATCTTCCTTTCCATTATCCCTATATAACCCCTATATAATCCGTATATAACCCTTAGCAGTTTCCATTTTCCTTTTCATTATCCCCATATAGCAGAGTAACAGCAAGCACAATTTGTGCCTGCCATGATCTGCCATACCCATACCTATTCTGACTCAGATTGGGGGTTCCTCAGCCAGATGCTGTACTGATGAGCTCTGCTTGGGAAGCCTACTTGTGCTGAACGTGCTTGGGGTTCAGGGCTCAGGGTCTAGGACCCTAGGATTTATCTACACACTTGGCAGGCAGTTGGTGGCTGCCTGATCCTTTATTGTAAGAATATTCACTTCGGAATCATCACCGCGCTTGCGCCGATCCTCCTGATTCTCAAGTGCTGAGTCAGATCTAAAAGAATTATCCGAAGTGGAAATCGAAATATTTAGTAGTTTTCATGTTCTTCTCCATTACCCCCTTGTAACCCCAATATACTATATAATAGGTTCCATTTTCTTTTCCATCACCAAAATATATCCCTCACGCCCATGCCCATGTGTTCTTCTGGTTGCTACAACAGGAACGGCTCCCTGAAATCCTCATGCAATCTGGGCTGCAGTTCTAGCCAAATCCTGTTGGCTCACTTGTCACACATCCTGCTACACCTGCACAAACTCCAGCCCGGAAGTCCAAAGCCCTAAACACGATCCCAAACCTCCCCCTACTGGCCCCCGCCCCTCGCCAACCCCCCCCATTACCCCTATATAACCCAATAGACTAATATAGTAGTTTCCATTTTCTTTTCCATTACCCAATATGTCCCCCCCTGCCCATGTGTCCCCAAAAAACGAATCAGAACAATCTGAGCCTGTGCCCGGCTTTTCGCGGAGTTGAGGTGCTGCAAAGACGCATCACCGTCCTAGGTTCTGGCTTCTGATGCTCAGGATGGGGGACTAGGGTTGAGGGGTTTGGGCAGTGGGAGGGGGGGGGGCTTGTGGCTTCGCCGCTGACTAGACCCTTGAAAACATTCATTAAGTTTACATGATTTGGGATTCAGTCTTACGGGTTTAGGATTCTGGGTACATCATTCGTGTGTCAGGTTGGAAGCTCGCTCTCTCAACCCCAATCCCAAATCCCTAAACCTTAAAATACCAACTCTGAACCCTAACCCCTGAACCTAAATCAAATCAACTCCGCACCTAAACTCCTAAACCCAACTCCCAAGAGAGTTGGTGCTCAGGCCTTAGAATTTGGAGCTGAGGATGCGAAAATCAGGGCCTCGACCACTCCTTACCTTACTGGTTCTTAGCTAGTAGGGACCAAAGGAATATCTCCCTAAGGCTCCCAAGTACCCAAATGGTGGAGTTCTTTGTACCCTAAAGCCTTCTTATTCCAAGCGGGATACTTGGACCTTTAGGGTATTGTATGTTGGTTATATAGTGATCATATTCCCTGTTTCCCTATTAATGTTGCACACAACCCACATCACAAACAAGTACTAAGTACCATCTATGTTTCGGGACTACATACGTATGCATATGAGCGTGCCCTATATATATATATGTGTGTGTTTATATGGGAACATCTATTGCTGGTTTTGCCTGCCCGTTGAGGATTTCGGAGTGGATCCGACGCCGAAGATGGGTGCCCCCTTTGCACTACAAGAGTATTGTCCCTGAACCCAGGAGTCATTGCCTTCATAGTATATATGAGGGAACTCTCCATTGGGACCATAGTCCAAGGTCGAAGTCTTGCTACAGGGCATCGTACGCGCCCTGAAGTTTAACCCCCTAACCCTAAAACAATCTAATACATATATATATATGTGTGTGTGTATCTATATTTTCAACCCTAAACCCTAGCTCTAAACCCTAAACAAAACCACTCACCACACAAATTCTAAACTCTATAGTCCCCCTTAAGTAGATATTATTGGGATTGTATAGGGATAATGGAAAAGAACATGGATACTACTATAGTATAATAGGGTATATGAACCCTTGAAAAAAGTCAGGGCTGCGGCGCTGGCTGCGTGTTTCCTCTCCAGTTCACGCCTCGAAATGCAGAGAATGACCGGCCGAGATTTCACGAGAAGAGTTACCAAGCCTCGTTTAAGGAGCCCCCGCCACCCGTAAGGGCTACTCATATTCTCGAATAGGGAGTTTATGTGCGCTATCGTCCCTTATATAACCCCCTTTTTGGAAGTTTAGATTAGGGCTCATGTGTAGAGCTCAGGGTTCAGGGCCAGTCGTGTAGGAAGCGCTACTTTTGATTAGCTGCCCCTGGCGGCCTCAGTGCACTTAGAGAATCCAGCCAAGCGGACCCTAAGGGTCCAAGGACCCAAATAATGTTTTAGGGCCCAAATGCCATTAACAATACTTGGGTCCTAAAGCCCTACTATTTGGGTCCTTGGACCCTTAGGGTAATGCTTTCATGCGGATGGCTTGCAAAAACATCCGTTGAGATTACTATTACTGATGCGACTAAGATTTCTGGAGCTTCTTGTGCAAGGAGACCTTGGCATTTCTTTAGCTAGATATAACGCAAGTCCCCCTCAGTTTCCCAGAAACTAAGGACTCTTATTACAAGGATGCCTCATAAACGGGCCCTGAGATTTTGGAGGCCGCCCACTGTCCTAAATTCTTCTTAAGTTATATAAACTCTTCCTACCAATCAGGCGCCCTATGTGAAACAAACATCGGGATTCGGAAGTTTAACAGGAGACCCCAAGAGAAGGAGGCAAGCCGGCGATTCAAGCTCTATCCAGGGACGAGATTTTCTATTTTGTCAAGAAATGGGGGTTTCTCAAAAAGGGGGTACCCTAGGGACCCCAGGGATATATAGGGATTATAGAGGGATTATGGGTCCTTACTAGGGAATATATAGGGATAATGTTGAGAAATACCCAAATGACACGAAGATGAGGCACGGGCAGAGTGGGCACGTGCGGCAAGGACTGCGATGGAGACAGCTGACGATTGAACCTGTCTGCCAAGTGCTATCCCTTGCTCACCGAGAATGCTCATCCAGAAAGAGAAGCCGAACTCAAAGGAACTTTCTGAAGAATGCCCGCAATAGCATCTCAAAGGATGCTTCAGAATTCGCTGCTGCACCGGCGTCGATCTTCCTAGACGGAATGACTGGGTGAAGCGCGCTTCCATCGCTGATGACTAATAAGCTGCTTTTGGCAACCCTATCCCTAAAACCCCATCTCATGCACCAAGGACCCTGCTACCATCACATCACTGCCATAGGGTGATGATGCCCTGCTCCAAAATTCTCTAGCCCCCACTCTGCCCCGTAGCCGAATACCTTGAACCCTCGCCGAGAGCCAAGCTCAGCGTCCTTCGCTAGGCCATGCCGTCGAGCTTCCTTCATCTTAACGGTGTTTAGTAAGGAATACAAGCGGGATGAAATTCTCTTATTCCCTACTAACACCCGATAAATCATCAACCACTTTCCGGGATTTCCGTATGCTTCAACATGTAGTGTTACAAACGCCCCTGAAAGTCCACCTTCTAGGCTTCCCCAAATGAACCCATGGTTGTATTGGGAGAATGGAAAAGAGCATGGAAGCTACTATAATCGACTATATATGGTTATGCTGGGGTTATATTGGGATAAATGGAAAGGAAAATGGAAGCTACTATATTTCATGGGGTTATATAGGGGTAATGTAACAAATAGGGGTTCTTCGGATTTGAGATTTCAGAATGTCTGGCTTGCAGCTGCAAGATTACTCTGCCAAGGCGGTTTTTTGCAGAAGCCGTGCGAAAACTGCTGAATAGCAGATTGACTTGCGCTTCGGCGCTGGGATGGAGAAGAAATATCATAATTGAAAAATCAGCTGAGCTTGTTGCACCATGAGGTCACTTGGATAATCTATATTGTCATAGAGGTTGGGGGACACAAAGATCAAATTGCTGACCTCGAGCAACCAGCGCTGTCTGGCTCGCTACACACGCTGTAACCCTGAATAGTACTTTCCATTCTATTTTCCACTATCCCAATATAACCCCAGTTTAACCCTATATAACCTACTACAATAGTTGCAATTTTCTTTTGCATTATCCCAATATAACCCCAATGTAACCCTACATAACCTATAATAGTAGGTAACTCATCTGTCTGAGTGGATCTGAAGTATACCTACGTAGGAGCCTGAAGAATATGCCCACCTAGTTCCATCCTTCTGGCGTTCAGCGTTTGCCTGAAAGGAGCTACCGGTCGTCTATCAACAACCCTAAACCCTAAACCCATGTGAGCTATAGTCTAAACTCCTTAAAGGGGGTTATATAGGGGATTATAAAGGGCACTATTATAGGGTTGATTGAGGGGGATACTAGGAGTTTAGACTATAGTTCATGTCAACATGTCTTGCACTTCGCTCTGCTGACATACGATGAATCTCAATCCAAGACTTTGTGCGAGTCTCTGCGGCGAAATTGGGGTAATGGAAAAGAACATGGAAACTATAATGGGTTACATGGGGCTATTTTGGGATTATATTGGGATAATGGCAAATAGAACGGAAATGGCTACTTCAGATTTCGGGTTCAGTCTTCTAATTGAAGACTTTGTAGGATGTACTGTTTCGAGCCAGTACAGCAGCCTCTCCTATTGATTCCGGCATGTAGATGAGAAGCTGTCACTTGCGATTGGCATTCGTATCGTTCCCGAACACATGCAATTTCAACCAAGTACGGGTTACATCCTGAATACGTTGAGACACTTCATACCGACAGATTACATGTGGTTTAGATTGTTTCCCAAGCAAACAGCTTCCTCATCTCTTGGCAAGGGAACGTTTTGTCTATCAGCAGGTGCTCGCATGTGCATGACGCACGCAACGCTTACTCCGGTCGAGCATCAATACTTAAACCCAAATCCCCATTAATCATGTTCTCCTCAGTTTCCATATCATTTTCCAATTTCTTGTCCGTTTGATTCTGCATTCGTAGGACAATCAGCCCATGTTTCCAGAAACGTGCCCTATCTGCTGAAGAAACTTGTTGAGGGCTTCAGGGGGGAAAAGGACAATATTGCATCATCAGAACAACCTACTGTGTCAGAATCTAAGTTGGGATTTTCTGCCTTCCTCACGCAATTGCACAAGGTAGAAAGTATAGTAGAAGTATGCTCACCATGGGGAACTCCTAGAGGCAGGAGACCGAACTGAAACATTCACCTCCCATGGCGCCAGGGCAGACCTACAGTTATAGAACATTATCGTATATTGTAGTATAATATGGTATAATATGGTATAATATGGTATAGTATGGTATAATATGGTATCTTATGGTATACTGTAAGTAGCAAAACAGGACCCTATATTGCTACTATCACTATTCTCATTGGTACTACTGTTCTAACTATTAGACCCCTACACCTTGTCGTCCTGACCACGTTCCCATGCGACATGAATTTCCTGTGCTGGTGCCTGAAGCTTCTCAGAGCGCCGAGGTGGCATTCGTCCACCACTGCCAGTCATCGTGGCAGCAAACAGCGCTGAACCATGGGCAGTGCAGTAGGTACACGAGATAGGTGGCCACAGCAGCGCCCGTGAGTGACGTGGTCATGAGAACTGGTGGCGTGCATGCAGCAGTCATTCCCAATGCTCCAATGGATTGCGCTACTGAAAAGCAACTGCCAGCGGCCACCACTCCAAGTTGTGCTTGGCAGCATGCAGCAAGAGATCCTGCAGCCACACCACCGGCCGTGAACCCAAGCAAGGCCAAGACAAGGAAGAATGCTGGGATCAACAGGAGGCCAAGCAATGCTCCAGCCAAAATGGACAGAAACCAGCGGACACCGCACTGCCAAAACTTCCCGGAGAGTATGCTCCAATGGGGCCAGGCAAAAGACGACCAATGCCCATGACTGAGCTCAGACGTGAATCTCATTGGAAGGGAGGCAAGACTTACGTCTTCGGTCACCCTTTCACCACTGAGGTGGCGCGTCACACTGTGGCTCGGCGTTTGCAAACACGGCGGGCCTGTACTTGGCTGAGCCCATTCACATGGTGGGCCGCGAGTCGCCACCATGCACAGCAAGGTCGAGCATATGAACGCTGAGAGCTTCAAGCCCTTCATCCATGCAATGCACCTCTCTGCGGGAGTCAACCTTCGTTGAAGAATCCTACTGGACTGCGGTGCCATGTTTTGAGCAATGACCACACGAGCATTGGCTTTCATTGAACATGCCTTATGCCAGCAAGGAAGGCCTACGCAGACTATGCAGAGCAGCTGTTACCCTTGCTACTCAGAACCGCTGTTTCTCTTGCGGTAGCAGGCTATCTATGAAAACCTACGACGCCTACGAGCTGGCCTAAGAAATGCAGTGCCCTTTGTATGCATGCAATCTACAACAGTCAGACTATGCAGACTACGCAAACAAGGCAACATACACATAAATGTGCTCATGCGAGGCTACACGAGGCTACACCGTGCTGGCTGGAGACTAGGAAGAACTTGTTCGGATTCGTTGCTATCGTTGTCTTGCAACAAAAGCGCTGCTTCAATGTCTGCCTTCGGCTTTGCTCTGTCCATGAGGCCTAGCACTACCAAACAAACAACGGCCCAACTCTGTCAAGTACTTGATGATGAAGCCCTCGCGTTGAGATGGAGCTGACCCAAATTGTTTTGCAAACCTTAAGACTGGCCTCGTATCTGGCTCGTTGTCCAGGTCCCGCTGGTGACCACAAGTTCATTCCGGAGGTTGGGACACAAATCATGGGTTCCATTTCATGTTTCATTTGATTCTCCACTATATATATATGTATATCGACCTGAAACAGATCTGCTCCCAGTTCTGTGGCGTTGGGGCACACAACCTTCAGTCTAAGTGTTACAATCATCATTTTGAGCATCATGTGAGCTATGGTCTAAACTCCTTAAAAGGGGGCAATACATCAGAATAGGGGATTCTATAGGAGACGACTATAGGGGATATAAAGGGGGATACTGGGAGTTCAGCGTATAGCTCATGTTGGCCCTTAAATGTATTGCTTTTTGCTTCTCTTGGAGCTCCTGACCTAAAACGGCCCCATTCACCCCTGTCGGGTCTTGAACTTGGGGTGGGCAAGAGTTGCGGGCTGAGATTTCTGACAGGGCTTAGATGACAGGCACTTCCGCATACAAACTTCCAACAAAGCTAGGCTAGAGTCTGAAGCTTGAGATAGTTTTGTCGATATAGCCAGCTGGGTTGCAATCCCTGACTTCTACCAGCCTCGCGCTCATCGGACTTTTGCCGCTGCCACTCCTGAGCTCATGCTCCATATGAGCTACAGTCTAAACTCCTAAAATCCCCTTTAACAACCTCTATAGTAGTCCCCTATATAACCCCTTTTATAATCCCCTATATGGTCCCCTATATAATCCCCTGTAAGGCGTTTAGATTACAGCTCATATGCGGATTCATGTTCAGAATCGTGGCCCTGCGGGGTGCAGGCTACATAACCATCCGTGCTAAGTGATGAAGTCTGCGCGTAGGGCTGTGTACTGTTTTGGAAGTCGGAAACTCTTGGCGATGATGAAGATACCATGGTCAGCTTTTTTCATTCAAACCATAGAGTTCCTATCCGCCCAGGCTACTACAAGGTACCTAGCTTGCAAGCAGAAAGCAGGAAAGGCATCACACCAACAAACAATCAGACTCAGCACAGCACATCCTTTTCACGACTTGAGTGAAAAACCTGCCCATGAAACCCAGATGCAGTCCCAACACAATTCTTTCGTTCTTTCTGGCTGACGGCTGCAGCTCCTGATCTTATTGCCTCCTGTCCGGCCACAATAAACTTACACATGCACCCAACTATCGTGACCTCTAGAAATTGCAGGTCGCGCGCAAAACACTACTCGCACTTTCAAACGAGCCTGGGCCCCCAGCGGATCGGCCTTGCGTGCCTAAATCCTCCTCATTCAAGGTGGACCTGGACGATAGCTTCTTGGTGGTTCTGATGTAGTCACTCAAAAACATACACGACCTTATGATACTGAACTACATGGCCAGCTACAAGCTTCCAAGAGCATACAGTAGTTGGGGTCACTCAGGACTTTTCATATCAAAAGTGTCAACCCTATGGGACACTGCGATAAAAAGCAAAAGGAAAAGGATGGTGTAGAGCAGACATGTTCTCATGGTTTCATTGCGGGAAAACCCAACAATATGCACACACACAGGATTATGTACAAATGTATATGTATATGTAGACATGTGTCCTTTGATTGGAAGTGAGGCCTGGCATGTAGGAGGGATCTTCACTTTGACTGCCCGTGATCGATTTCAGACTGCAAGGGTCTTTTCTGATCTCCAGGTGCTGCCCAGAACTACTTGTTGTCAAGCAGCTCGCGCTGGCTTCTGCCTTTGAACTCAAGTTGTTGTCAGGCCAAACTTTGGAACCCCAGCTCCAGCTCCAGCAATCTCCCAGAAAACATAAAGCCTTGCGAGCCTTCTCACTAAGGCTGTTGCCAACCCTAGGCTAAGTTCCTGGCTAGCTGCAAGAAAGAGCACAATATTGTGTTTGAGGTGCGGAGGCAGCGACAAGCCACAAATCGGTATTTCAAATCTACAACCAGCAACGCATCCTTCAAATATGGAGCCTTGGAATCATGATCCCAAACTCCAAATCCCAAACTTGAGCCTGCAATCTTTAACCCGCCACTAACCTTCCGTAGTTCCACTCAGATTTCGATTGCTACCTACCCTGATTGCAAAACCCAATTTCCCCGCCAAATAGCCCTCCCAATCCTTGTCCAAATATGGGTAGTTAAGTGTAGAAACTGCAGCCCGTCATTATGTGAAACACGAATACGAAGGTAGGCATATTGTGAAACAACAGTGGCATCAATAATGGAAACTGCAGGACTATGGGATAGTGCATGGCTGTAACTTGAGCTTTTCCCTCATGCAGCATCCGAGTATCCAGTTCGTTTTAATTGCCATCCCCATTTGATTCTCCGGTCTTGTACCGCTCCTCGCATCCCAAATAATTATGCCCAAACGTTCATGCGTGTACATGTGTGTGTGTGTGTGTGCATATCCCTTTACCCCAATATTAGGGTCTCAATGAGGCTGAGCAAGAGGCGACTTCCTGGGGAAATCTGACTCGGACCGTGCCGGCAGCCTAACTGACTGAAGAATTGGGGTTTAGGGTCGAGGGTTTCAGGGTTCAGGGAGTAGGAGGTAAGTCCCGGCTTGCCAATTTCTGGGGTTCAAATCTTTGTGGATTCAAGACGGGATTTGCAGTTGAGGCACTGAGGCGTTGAAGTTTGTCGAGGTTTATAGCTGAGGGCGCATGGTAGCTTCCCCACACAACCTCCATCATAGGTGGGGGCACACTGGCGAAACCAACAAATCGACATCAACTACCATAAACCCTCAACCCTATCATCTACTTGTTTACCATCAGTGAAGGCAAGGCCCACCGCGTCTACGCCGCCTATCCGCAAACCCTCCAGAACCCATAATGACAATAATCACAACAATACTAGCAATAAACGTATAAAAATAATGAATGTCCTTTCCATGTTCAAGGGCCCTCGTATGCCCAGGTAATTCATACATAGCCGCTTCAAGCTCTTCTTTGACAGATATTCGTCGAGGCCCGCGCCGGTCTTCTTCAACTTCCGGGGGCCTGGCAGTATAGCAAGGTGCGCTGCCGCACGGTTTAGGGCAATGATACTAGCAACAATAACCATAAGGTAATAAGAATAATGCTATTAGTAGTAACAATACTAGTAATAAGGGTTTACGGAGTGAGGGGTTGGTTCTGAAAATCATGGACCTCTTTGGGCACGACACTGGACTTCTCCAGCCTTGTTGAAGGAGCAGCTGCGATGGCGGCCTTGGATATCAATCGGCAAGTGCACCCTCTCAGAGCTTGAGCGCAGCACACTCATGGGGTTTTGGGTTGGGGGTTCCCACCCAATTTTTCCTGAATGTAATCTGAGAAGTCCCCGAAGCAGGTTGTGCTTTAATTCATGCGTGAGGTGCAAGGAACAGTGGTCCATCTGGTCATTTCCCAAAATAAGGAGACCCCAATATAGAAGCCAATACACTATACTCCTTATTATAAGGACGCCAGAAAGGTATCCCTAATTTTGGGAAACCCATATCTGCTGAAGGCAACTGCGAAAGGACCCTAAACCCTAGAATCCCCGCAAAAAACTCCCGGGCATCCGGGATCCTCGTCAGCTGCAAGGAACCTTCAGATCGCAAATCCTGAAGGGCTGCTATATGGTAGTTTCCCACACTAGGATGACCCCAATAAAGACCTTAAAATACCACAGTTATCATTTGGGGCCCACAAAATTTTCCCCTAACTTTGGGAAACGCCCATACGATCATTGATCTGCAACGGTACTTGGGAGATTCTCTGCAAGACTTTATGATATGAAGTCCTGCATACAGACTCCAAAGGGGGGATCCAAAAATTAGGAGGCCCTTCTTGCGGGCCCCTACTTCCTGCAATCAATCTTTCAGATCATTGGGGGTCATATTGGGGCCCCGCTCTTATGGAAACGCCCACGTCGCGAAACTGGGCCCTTTTACTTACTACATACCCATGTTCTGGTGACTTAGTTTAGGTTCCTTAACAGCAACCCAGTAAACCCTAAACTCTAAACCC
>CAJNIZ010046793.1:205-21564 GCA_905231905.1 Symbiodinium pilosum | reverse complement strand
TCCGCGAAAGGGCTTCGAAGACTACGCAAGGATTTCCGCGCACGCTCTTTTGGGCTGACTTCGTTTGCTTGGTCATACAAGCAAGTTAGGGGGTATGCATGGATTAAGATTATCAGGGGAACATATGGGATTCTAGAAGGTTTCTAGATTTCAGACACGCCGAAAGTTCTGCATTACTTGGTTTGAAGTTACCTTTCTGGGAAAACCTGAGTTGCTGTTGCCTCACCTTTGTTTTCGCGATCACTCGCGCGGGCTCTTGCGCCTGGAGCTGGTGGAGGAGGAAGAGTCAGAAGATTCATCCAGAAGCAAAGGTATGGGTATGGATCCAGTGTTGCATTTCGGGCTTCCGCGGACCTTCCGCGGACCTTCCGCGGAGCTTCCACGAACGTCGTGGGCCCGGAGACGCTTTTCGGATAACTTGCATGGATGGTCCCAAGAAGACATGCTCCTGAAAGCATTCTAGTCGCTTCGTTCAGGGCTTCAAGGTTGTGGTTAAGCCACAGGACTTAGCTCTAGGACTTATGGTTGGGATGACACATACCTGGTTCGACTTGCATGTTGATAGCCGGAGTTTCTGAAAACATGACACATGAGCTTCCGCAAGCTCTTCCGCGAAGAAATGCTTCCGCGGAGCTTNNTTCCGCGCACACAGGAAAACCTCGTTTTCGAACAAAGATTTGAGGAGTTTCTGTGTTGCGCAGTTATAATTGATCTACCGTAAAAAAAACCGCTGCTCAAATGGTAGTTCCTAAAATAAGGGGACCCCGATATAGACCCCAATATACTATAGTCCTTATTATGGGGACCCCCAAAAAGGTACCCCTAATTTTGAGAAACCTCCAGGTAGGTTCATCTGACACTCCCAGCGTGGCTTGCTAAAGAGGCTCGAAGGCTGCTCAGGGCTTCGTAAACATCGCCATTGCATCTGTAACCCTAAGGGTCTAAGGACCCAAATAATAGGGTTTTAGGGCCCAAATACTATAATATTATAGTATTTGGGCCCAAAAACCCTATTATTGGGGTCCATGGACCCTTAGGGTAAGAGCTGCCAAAGGCCCGAGTAAGAAAACACGGAATCTTTATCAAACACTTCCTGGATGCAGCCATGATCCGGAGTTCCTAATGTTTATAGGTGATAATAATAAACGGGCCCACCCCCCCCCAGAACTTGTTTTGCGATTTGGGCTTATGGAAGGGGGGGCGGGGTCGCAATAATCAATGATGGGGACATGGGTAGGACCAGGTAGTGCAGCTCGTAATACTAGTAGGACAAGTAGAAGGGAATCTATTCAAATCGGGACGTTTCCGGCCGGACAATAATTTTATTGCCACCCCTTTATTATTGCGATTTGGACTTGTTTAGAAATTTTCGCGCTCCGAACTTGTTAGAAAGCAAGTCTGATTGTCCGGGATTTTCCCGGGCCGGCAGCAAAACGCTCTTGTCAACATTTTTATAATGCTCCCTAAACACTATTCCTGCGCTCATGCAGGTGTGTCGTTATGTATGTGGCTTACTCCGCTAGCCCGTGCAAGCAGAGCTCGTTTTGAGATGTAGCTCGACTTCCTAACGCAGTGACATATGGCTGTGAATCAAAACCCCGTGTTGTCACGGGCCCTCCCCCACCCCCTTTTGCATAACCCTTTGTCGCGGCCTCTTGTTACATACCCTCGTCGCGAATGCTTGGCGCAGGTCTGCCCTACAAAAAACCTCGTCGCAAAGGTGCTTGTCGCCAGCCAGGCGATTCTGTTACAAACCTATGTCGCGGAATGGCCGCCCAAGCCTATTACAAACCCAGTGCTTTTGATTTCACAGCCATATCCCTAGAAAGGAAATTTCCAAACACAAAGGGATGTTTACTGAGAAGCTCAAATGGATGCTTCTCTCAGGAACCCTCTCTACACAGAGCAAATACTCCAGTCATGAATAAGTAGGGTTTAAGGTTTAGGGTGAAGGTACAACAAACCACCCTCCCATGAATTAGCAGTTTGTTGCGGGGTCTGCCGTGCAGGTCTGTCACATGACCCGTCCTTCAAACCCTCTGGGCCTCCAAAAGCCTGCCACAAACCCCAATATCTTTCGGGCCCCTCCCATATCCGTGGATTCTGTGGATGCCAGCAGCCGAAGGGGAGCCTCAGGATCCGTCAGCATTTGGCGGATGAAGTTTGTTGGCCTCAGAGGGCATGAGGTACAGAGTTGTGGGATTCAGGGCTTTGGGGCTGCAGTCCGGAAACCAGAGAGTTTGGGCAAATCACAACCCACCATGCGCGTTGAGCCTAGTCAAGGGGATGACTCTCAAGTAATGGGATACTGTCCTCGAGCCTTCTGAACTTAGGGCCCAACTCGGCAGGGAGGGTGCGAGGTGGGTCTGGCACCCATTCCAATACTCGGAGCGTGCTTGCACTCAAAAAAAGTCCGTCAACCCTGAGTACTAAACTCTAAAGAAACCATTGGCGCTGAACCTCATATAGCCCTATATATCCTTAAAGAATCCTAAATTGATAGCCCCTAAGCCTATGACCCCCCTTTAAGGGTAGGCAACTCTAAGTGTCTGGAATTTTGCTGCGCAGGCAAGGATGAAGGCCAGCTCTTCCCATCCGACCCTGCTACTTGCACCATACGACTCGAGTGATTACACATCGCCACCACAAGGGTAATTTGGGTAATCACGTAACCCGAAAAATCAGGGCCCCCCCCCCGCCACACCCCTAATAACAAACATGCTCCTCTTAAATACAATCGTACTATGTTGGGGAAGTTTAGGGGGCGAGGATTACTTCTATCCTAGCGGCCCCTGCAAACCTTGGTTGCCGGCAACTCGGCCGCATCGAAGGGAAACAAAAGATACCTGGCAGAACAATTCTGAGCGCATGAGGTTGGTGTGGCCTCTTAACCTTACTGGAGGTTAGTAGGGAATACAGGAATATCTTATTTAGGGACTGTATAGGGATTACGGTAGATTCCCCTCTTCCCTACTACTCGCCAAGAAGTTTATTTAGTGCAGGGGCTTCAGGAGACAAGACTCTGACTGAAAGCCGAGGGCGAGGGATTCAAGGTAGAGTCGCCAAGTCTGTAATCAAATGAGCTACAGTCAATATCTCCAGCAAAAATACGGTATTGGCAGTATTGGCAATGGGTTCCTACTAGGGAATATGTTGGGGCCCTATGTCCACCCTGAAGGGCCCTTCGGTAAGCCTAAATCACCTAATCTTGACAGTAGCTCAAATGGCAAGAAAATGTCGCTGACTTGCCTACATGCTGGTTCGAGTGCACGGCTTTCCCCAGACTCTCCAAAATCTTCGCAACTACAAGATGCGGGGGTTGATCTCAACCGTCCTTGGGGGAAAGTCTCAACTGTATGGGAATTAGATTCCAGAATGGAATGGCAATTTTGAAAACAGGAACTTTGATCAGCGACCATGTGGATAACCGATGTTTCATCTACAGCAGGTGTAACAAGCACACACACAATCCCCGAATCCAAGCTGGATCAGTGCAATCAACTAGTTTTTAGGGCCGCCTTTTCACGTAACAAAATATGAGCAACCAGTGGAAGAAACATGTACAACAGGGCGCTAAACTGATAACTGAAGATGACAGGATAAAGGCACATTCACAGGCCCCGTTCTGTACTCAAGAGCCTCGCCATTCAAAGTAGCTTTCAGGCGTTGAGGAACCTCAATTTCCTGACTCTACTTGGTCAGAAAACAGGCAGAAGCGTGCCCCTCCCGCCCACTTCCCCCCCCACCCGCCCCCGGAAATATCTGGCACAAAAGTCTTCCCATCTTCTCCGCATCCTCCCCGTCTCCTCCCGACTCACTGCTCCTCCCCGCCGTCATCGTCATCCTGCTGATAAAGTGGATACTTGGGCTTTGACGTTATGCGCATGAATAGGCATCCCCCCGTCATCAGAATCATCTAGCTCGCTGATTGAATGCGCCACGGGGAGGGGCCCTGATTTTAAGACTGCGAATCAATGTGCGACTCGTGTATTGCGGCTGTAATGCTGCAGAGAAGCTTTGCGAATATACTTGCTGTTTCAAAGGGCGTGCAACCAAAGATCACGGGACAGAAAGCTTGTAGAAATAGCAACAGGCAACAAATTACTAGCAAGGAGACGGTAGCGAAAGGTAATTGCAATAGAGGTAACAACGCACAATTCTCCTGCATCACGGCTCACGCCCAGGAGAAGGCAGTCTTTTGTGTGAAGATTGCACGCAGCAAGCCGATGTATGGGACATAGGCACAAAAAGAGAGGGATTTCAGGATCCTGATTAAGGTCCAGGCCTTCATTACCTTTGAACAGGAGGCATGTCATGCCCTCCCGCAGATAATCAAAGCCTCCACCCACGTGATAATGAATATTCCCATCACATACATACGTACCTACCTACCTACCTACCTACCTACGTACGTGGGTACGTACATACGTACATCATGGTACAATGTTGAGGTATTCATTATTCGGCAGATGGGGAAGTTCATTTTCGAGGGAAGGGGCTTTAATCCTGCACCCTCAACCTGGCCTTTGCCAATTGCGGACCATCTCTTCAACACGGTCAATATTGGCCTCAGGAACCGTCATGAGCTCGCGTAACACCCCATATTAGATATTCCCAAAATCTTATGATGTACTACAATGGGAAGATTTGATATTAGGGCCCTACCTGTGCTGCCTGCCTAGGTTCGCCCTTCAAGATTAGCCCGAATTATCCGTCACAAAATGGGTAGCAGGGGAACCCAGGAACTCTTTGTCGGGATGGCACCATAAGTGTAGTACATACATGGCAGGCGTATGAATGTTGCTCGATGGATTTTTGGAAGCGTGAAACTTTGCGACCCGGACCAGCTTGATATATATATATATACATACATACAATATAGAGTTATGCGCAGCCCGCCCATCACCCTATGCAATGCAATGCTTATCCAAAAGACATCCCTGAGCCCAGCACCGAAAACGGCTTCTAACTGTACCTATGTATATATATATATATTTATATTTATAGACCGCGAGCAGCCACATCAATTACAACACACTGTATCATAACTTAATCTTTCAGTAGGCGTTGCTTCATTTTGCTTCGGTTTACATTATACTAATCCATATCCGGATGTGTAGATATAACATATATGACTATCATATGCAGCTAACCCTGGGTTCCGGTCATCATTGAAGGGCCGGTAGCCGTAGAGAGCCTCATAGGTGATGACCCCAACGCTCCTCAAAAGGCAACAGGCTGCGGCATGTGTATTTAAGGCTCATGGACCCTCCAATGTGCCTGTTCTCGGGGCTTGGTATGGTAGTTTCCCAAAGTTAGGGTACCCGAATATAGACCCCAATATACTTCCTTCCTTCCTTCCTTCTTTCCAATAGCGAACATTCGTGATGTCCTGCGTGACAAGACTTACGCCTGCCATTCGGGCCTCAGGCCCCTAGCAATGGAACGGAACCCGCTTCCATAGCCGGCTCTGATCGAGGCTTAGCACTATGGAGCCTCAGAAGCACGCATGGGAAAGAACCCCCGATATACTACGGTTAGTTCTTATCATAGGGAACCCCAACTCGGTACCTCTAATTTTGGGAACCCCCCTCTTGACTTTTGGGTGAGGTTTCTGATTCGGACGTCTCAGTGGAAATGGGATCCTGGATATGGGGTCCAGGCAGGGCTCATGATTGCGTTGCACAGGCAGGTTGCCAGGAAATGCGTTCGTAGGGCCCAATGCATACATATGTGGCTTTACGCAATGGAGCTCCCCTCAAGTTGGGGATTTAAAGGGAGTGTAAGGGACTAATTTCAGGGGGCACTCCAGGATCGTGGTGTTGACATTTTCAGAAGCTCCTCTCTGTTGCCCAACTTTAGCAGACTCGTGCAAATCCCGAATATCCACTTAAAGGGGGACTATAACCCCTAAACCCTAAATCCTAAATAGTAGTTTCCATTTTCTTTTCCATTATCCCTATATAGCCCCTATATAATCCCTATATAAGCTCTACATAAAAGAAGGTTCGTAGCTGGCAGAGATGCAGTGGCAACCAATGGCTACCGGCTACCGGCATCCGTCAGACCGGCTAGATGTCAACTGTGTTCAATACCGAAGGTTTAGGGTTTAGGGTTTAGGGTTTAGGGGGCTCCCAAAGGCTCTCACACCAACGTGCTGGCAGGCCCTATTTCACCATCCCTGGGCAAGGAAAGCTGCTCGGCCTCGGACAAACTCCTAGAACGCAGATCAATGATAAAAGGCACCAATTTTGGCATCTGCTCTAGCCACTGATTAACAAGCTTTCCGAAACCGGTTGATGAAGAAGGCCCCAGCGAAAAAAAGATAAGAGGGCTTTGATCTGCAGGGACAAGGAAAGGGTTATCTTAAGTATACCTACTTACTGCTGTAACTCATTAATGCCAAGCTGTAACTACTTAGTTGGGGGGTACGGGGTCAAAAGAAATTACATGCTAAATTGTTGGGTGAGTCTATCTGCGTCCCATGGCTAATCCGCTGCGGAACCAAGAACAGAAAAAGGGTAAAGGTACGACTTGCCTATGTCTCAAATCAGGAACTCACTGCATATACATGGAACGAATGGACCCTAACAACCCTAAACCCCAGTGACCCGTCTTCCCAACACTCGAAACCCTGAAGCTACTGGAATATGCCGCAGACGGCTGTCCAGACGTCAGCCAGCATGCCATAAGCGCCCTGAAACACCTGCTGAAGCAAGTTTCTTGGTATGCATCGTAGGTCAGCAATCTTGAATGCTTCATAGTTCCTGCGGTCAGTACATTTCTTATAAGGAAAATGTGAGATGACGCTCGGCGACCCCGGACAGGAACAAATGTGTGCACATGGAGAAGGGACGTAGAACATGAAGAGTAGGGCACATGATGTATCACCAATCACCCTTTCCTGTCAGAATGAGAGGGAAGGAAAGGGACATCAAAAGCAGCCCCTTGTATCTCAGAAATAGAAAATTCTGAAAATGAGAGACTCCGAAGAAGGAGTTCTCATGTTTGAACTCTCCCAAGTGGTAGTTTCCCAAAATAGGGGGACCCCAATATACTATGATCCTTATTCTAGGGAACCCTCAAAAAGGCACCCCTAATTATGGAAGTCTCCTGAGTGGAGACAGGGCCTAGATGTTCTGGAGAGGAGCCCCGGCGCGAATCGGACATGACACACTCTTCAGGAATTTAGGGTTTAGGAGGCCACCAGAAAACATTAAAAAACAGGGTCCCTTATAGAATGATAAGGGGGGGAACTAATAATTAGTTATCCCAATGCGCCACACGGAGAACCTTGTCAGCAATTTGCACAAACACCCATGCCGGCCAAATGTCCCGGCTCTTATGGCCTCGCCCCGCAGCAGAATGTGTTGAGGACGGATGTCATGCAAAACTGTGAGATGTCAGTTTCCCTGGAGCAAGGGGGAACTTAACAGATATAATGATGCAAGCTGGATCTGGCTCAAGCAGTCTCTTTACTGATTTTTTGAGCCAGGCCATACCCTCTGATCTTGCAATCAGAAAGCCTCTGGCGCCATGTTCTCCACAGTGCCAATGACCTTTCTGCTGTTCTTGGCTGCTCGCATTCTTTTTAGGGCTGCGAGAATGACAGGCTGCTTAAAAGCAAAGCTCTCAGCGTTATAAAGCAGTGTGCGGGTTCTGAGGCATCTCTCTGTGATTTTCTTGCAATTTACATAAGCCTTCCATGGTTATCGCGCACACGTCCTTCTACACCCCACATGTAGATCTCAAGTCTAGTCTTAAGGGACTCTAAACCCAAAACCCCAAAACCCCCAAACCGTATAGAATCAAGGCGGCGGGAGACACAGTCTCTACAAGGTGGGGCCCAACAAGTGGAACCCAAACTCGCACTTCTCGCTTCGACGTTCTAGGGCTTTATACCGGGAATTCTGCTACAGGGTTCCAGAATTGTGGCTCTTTTGGGGGCTTAGCGACATCTTGACTCTGAACCATCTCTCCTGGCATGCATCAAGTCAGCAACTGAACAAACGGCGCTGCAAATCCTATTCTCTGCAGTTTAGGCCGCTTCTGTACATCCCAAAATTCCATTTGATTTTCCACTATCACGGTAAGACTACTCACAATTCCTATACAATCCCTAAAACCTATAGTCCCTGTAATGCTCCCCTATGATAACCCCCATATGACCCCCAATCCCCAAACCCTGTGCTCCCCCCCCAACCCCCCCCCGTTGAGTCACCCGTCCCCCCAACCTCCGTCAGCGTTCCGCTCCGCGGAATTTCAGCGGCCACATCGAAATCCAGGAGCTGCGACAGTGCAGGCTGTGGTTGGAGGCATTATATAGGGGCTACAAAGCTATGGTCTAGATAAGGGCTGTTTAGGGGGTACATAGGGTATATGCAAATGGAGAATCAAACGGAAAAGAACATGAAACATGTGATGGAATCTGGGGTTATACCGCAAACATTGTCGTGGCATGTGGGATTAAGGGCTCAAAGGCTATGGCTGAATTTGACACAAAGTGCACTGAGCACGTAATGTTCCATAGAAAGTAAGAGTTAAAGCATAAGAGCAGATGTACAATGATTAGCACTCGGAGCACTCAGAGCCAGGGAGTAGGACAAATAGAGAAAGCAGCTGAGATTGACTCGAAATCTACAGATCCCTCATCGGCCTTAATCCCACGTCTGGGGCAAAAACTTCAATGGACCACAACGTAGCTAGCCTTTAGGGTTTAGGGTTTGAAGAATTTTCAGGACAGACGGCCTTGAAACCCCGGTAAGCAGCAAAGCCATCCTGTATTACACATGGGCATCATGCAGCAGCCGGCACCTTCACCGTGCAGTCGCGGTAGTCTCGGCAAAGGCAGGACATGTGAACAATCACCTTTTCTTATCATTAGGGCCTGAGTGTCATGACATGCCCATTCCAGGCCACCCAAACCAGCTTTGGCCTTCATGTCAGTAAAGAACTCTCTGAAGTTTGTGTTATGTCTGGTTTTGTTACTCGTTGCAGACACATTGACGTTTTATTGCAAGCGAGAACCCAAACCATTCTTGGACTACAAGCTACCTAAGCCTGGAGCTACAGTTCTAGCCTGTAAGATTAACACCCGCAACCCTAAACCCTTAATAGTAGTTTCCGGCTTATTTTCCAGTATCCCAATATAACCCCCTATATTACCCTTATATAACCCCCTACATAATCTCAGCTTCCATTTCATGTTCCATTGTCTTTTCCGTTTGATTCTCCGTTACATGGGTCCCCTAGTCTCCCGAGCCCTAAATCCCTAAATCCCTAAACCCTAACTCCCAGAAGCCTAAACCCTAAACCCCTAAATCCCTAATCCTAAACCCTAAATCCCTAATCCCTAAACCTTAAATCCCTAACTTTCTAAACCTTAAATCCCCAAAAAGCCTCAAGCGCTCAACCCTAAGGCCGCCACCCCAGCTCGTGAGCTCACAGGAAAGGCCAATGTTCTCAGCCTGCAAATCTTCTTCCACAGGTCTCATGGGTTAGGGTTTAGGGGTTTAGGGGTTTTGGGGTTTAGGGTTTAGGGTTTTGAGGTTTAGGGGCTTAGGAGTTTTAGGAGTTTAGGGTTCCCACAAGAACGGAAGGCTCTGTGTGTGTAAGCCTCTGTGGTGTTCATGGTTTCCAGGGCTTCGCAGCGTCAGAATATGGTTATTTCCTTAAACAGAGGCATCTTCCGTCTGCACTGCAGGACAAAAAGAGATGGGTTCGGGGTTTAGGGGCTTAGGGGCATTAGGGAATGCAAAAGAACATGTAAAGAACGATAATGGAGAATCAAATGGAAAAGACATTGGAAAACAATGTGGAAACAAGGGTTATATAGGGTACATATGCGCTACTGTCACTACAAAAACAAGATAGGCACCTTTGTTGTAAGACTTGGCTACGCCGCTACACGGGATACCTTGCCAATCAGCCTATGCCTCCTGAACCCCAAACCCTAGACCCTAAATCCTAAACACAAAACCCTCAATGGCCAACCTTGGGAATGCAGGCAACCCAAAGAAAACATCTAGTCGCAGCTCTTGCTCTTCAAGTCATTAGCAGATTGCGCCTTCGTCGTGAGGGTTTGCCTGAAACATAGTTCCCAAACATAACATAAGTAGCCGTACTTTGCGAACTTAAGGACACTCCTCGCATGCAGCACCAAATTTTGACGTCTGCGCAGTGCCTTCACGTCTCGATGCATCCAGCCCTTTCGATGAATATCCTGCAGACCTTAATATAGCAGTTGGGTGTACAGGCGTATGGGGCCAGGATGTTTGTGGAAATGAATGCCATTTTTCGGACACATTGGGGTACACCTGCCTAGAGCAACTCTTGGTTGGGCAGGGTGTGTGTGTGTGTGTGTGATGCATCTACTATATCCTCTCTCTGACTCGTAGCTACATGGTTGCCCTAAACTCTAAACCCCATAATTGCGCCTACGACCCATCGCAATGCCATCAACCTTTTATTCACTTCCTTCCGCGATCTTACCGGGTGAGCCATTCATGTCGGCCCTTATGGGTTGAAAGGTTCCAAACTATCAAAGGAATGTTCTTGACAGACGAAGGCTCTGCCAAACCTGCCTCCGGCTGTCTATTGCTTTCTGGGAGCGCAGCCATCGAGGACTTGCGCAATGACATAGCGCACAACGTCCTGGCGGCGTGCGGTAGATGCAGGTGGTCTCATATATTGGGGTCTCCAATTCTGGCGTAAGATCGGTCTGACCCTGCAAGAAAAAAGCACCCGAGCGCAAACAATGCAATCCCAAACCCAAATTAAGACTGAGCACCGACTGGTCCTAAACCCTTCAACTATCTTCAGCTTTAAAGCTTTCAAACCTAGTCACGCAATATGGCTATGACCACGAAACAGAAAAAAGTGCGGAGCTGGGGAGTGGACCCCAGTAACTACCCCTTCTTTATCCCCCTGACACCAGTAAGTTGTGCCCGGAAAGCATCAATGTGGGACTGCTATGGACATGACTTGGGGTTTATAGGGCTGGGGCTGTCTGGTTCTTCTGATAGTGCTATATAGGGGTTATATTGGGGATATAGTATTGTGATATCGGAAAAGAAAATGAAAACTACTATATGAGACTATACTCCCTGTATAGCATATTCCCTTATTCCCTACTAATCCCCACGGCTTAGGGTTTTGTTCAGGCGCATAGCTTCCAAGAGAGTTGCTGTCTTCTTGTCCACTTTGGGGTGGCCACCCACAGGATCTTCCAGGCTTGTAGGAATGTCTGTCCCTATGAACGGAGCTGACCCGAAATGCTTTTGTACTGTGGAGCTAGGTCTGCAGCAGATCCTGCAATCCTCTAAGACACCAATGCCGAACCTGACAACACAACACAACATGGAAATCTGCACATATAAGCGGCCTAATCTGGGTTGCCGTTAAGGAACTTAAAATCTAATTACCATAATGGGTATATGTAGTGATTTATAGGGTTTCCCAATATAGTAACTTAATTTAAATTCCTTAACAGAAACCCAGTAATCCTCAGAAGCGAGCCTCCGCGTGTCAAGCCCAAAGCCCTTTTGAGGAGCCCCCGGGAGATCTAGAGCCTTTCCTGAACCCAAACCCTGAATCCCCGAGCCTGGACAACGCAACACCCGGAAACTTGTACAGCCTGCCCCCAATGGGCTTAACAAGCACTTGGCCAAATCGCAGTACTCGCAGTCCTCTGACACCTTGCCAGGCGACTTCGCCTGAGCTCTACCAGGGAAAATGGCCGGCTGTGTGGCTTGCTGTGGACTTGCCACACAGGCAGTCGCTACCTCGAAGCCTTTGATAGGTCCATCTGAGAATACTTGGCCCAGCCGACCATCAAACTAGAAGTAGTGCTTTGAATGACAGGCTCGCGAGACAAGGCAAGGAATTCTTGTGATCTTTCCACAATTGCCCTTGAAGCTGCGACATGGTTCCGTTCTGAAAATGGCTATCCGATAATCTCAGCAGTTGGACACCAGCATCCTGGCTTGAATGAGGTTTAAGGCGCCTGCAACTACAGTATTCTGCAAGCTCAAAGCTGCTCAGGCTCGGACACTCTCCTGGCTCAGGAAACAACCCCTGCAACTCCGCACCCAGGAATCTAGAACCAACCCACCTCCTACACCTTTGCCAAAGAAGAGTCCAGGACCTCCCCTATCTGAGCTAGAGGCCCGCAGGTAGCTTCGAAAGCTGCCGCCCTCCATGCATTCTAAACGCGCGATAACCTGGCCGCCAACTCCAGCTAGATTTTTTCCCAAGAATTAGGGTACCTTTTGGGGGAGTTCCTATAATGGGGATTATACTATTTTGGTGTCTTTAATTGGGTCCTTCTATTTGGGGAAACTACCAGATGCATCCTCAATGGTGTAGCTACCAGCCAGCGGGAGGAGTGGCAGGATTGAACGCCAGGTGTTGATGCGGGAAATTCTGAACATTGAGGTCCACTGCATGCGTCATAACCGTGAAGTGCCTGTGATCTGGCCGTTGTTGGGCAGCCCACTTGAATTTAGAAGTCTTCCTAGACCCTCCTTCTAGCCTCTATATATCCTAAATACCCACACTAGGGACCATATACCCCTCTTTAAGGGTACAAGGAAGGTCCTGGTTACTGGCAGGAAAAGCTCAAAGGAAGTTCCTGGCCTGGTTGCTCCAAAGGAAGACTTCCTCCAAAGCAACCACATTCCTCGCGGTATACGGGCAAGGAAGGCAATAGGATCACCATGGGTTGGGGAGTTCAGGGCTGAGAGGGCTTCAGGCCTTCGGGAACAAGAAGCAACGCAACTCCCGTGCTTCTTTGGGTATACTGTATCTCCCCTTCTGGGAGATCAAAGCAGCGGCTACTGATATTCACGTCTTCTGTTCACGACTGAGCTTGTGGGTGTAGATCTCCCCATCGCAATTGCTGCCGCCGCGCCTACCACCCATGCCAACGTCCCTACAACCACTGCCACAATCGCAGCGACCAGCACCACCACACCCGACCGCCATTGCCACGACCTGGTCCACAAACTCAACACCAGCACAGCAAGCAAAAACGACAAATCTATCAACACCATTGCCGCCAGTGGCGGCTGCGGCGGGCAGCAGCAGCAGCAGCAGCAGCAGCAGCAGCAGCAGCAGCAGCAGCAGCTCGACCACCACTAGTAGTAGCAGCGCGCGCACCATCATCATCCTTCATCCCGCCATGAAAACCCAGTACTCACAAGGGCAACCGTGGACGGGACCATCCTGCTGCAACAAACATGGGGACAACAAAGCCTAGACGGCTCTATTCGACACGAGGTCTACATGGAGTGTTGAGGGGAGCGCACGTACCTTCGGGGCCTGCGTATTTACAATGGGGCTGTAGGACGTATACTATACTTTCGTCCAAGGTGAGGATGATAAATGAATAATGTCTGGGTAAACATGTTCCAAACCACTAATGTTCTGTATGATCGCAACTAAAGAGGCTGTAGGATACTACCTGGTTAAATTGGGCTTTACCGCTACCCGGTTGTAAACTGGGCTTTACCCTGCCTAGAATAACCTTGATAAATATCCCAGCCTCTACATCAACTAAAACAAGCAAGGCATTGAACTCGGACCTGCAGGCGAGGACTTTCAAGGCCTGCACCTTTCGCAAGGGTTTGTACGGATGGCACTGTAGGGGCCCCCTTGTCTGTTTGGTGAGGGGGGCAGCTGGCAATGTAGGGGACGAAAAGATTGGAATGAAGGTTTGCGGTGTGTAGTGCTGCAAGTAAACACACTTTACTACGCTACAGCGAGGGCATGGGGGGCATTTTTATGGGCCTTACTATGGATGATAAGCACCTTGTGGGGAGTGTGCAAGTAAACCTGATACTCCAGCGATCCCAGCGTTTCTGCATGCCTAAATTAAATCAAGGTAATGCGTGATTCAAGCGAGGGTGTTGGATAGTCCCTTGAGTGCTCATCCATGCCATGCCAGGAAACATGCAAAACTCTTGCCTGCAACCCTATCCCAATGGTAATAACAAAAATAATAATAAGAATAATAGTAGTAACAATAATAATAGTAATAATGATACTAGTAATTACAATACTAATCCCAAACCGTTTTACCCCTCAATAACTCTTGAGAACTGCATGGCCATGAGCTCCCGAGCCCTTGTAGCATTAGCGTAGAGCTTGGCCAAGGGCTGAGCCGCCTTAAGATGCAAGTTACCTACATGAGAACCTAGCCCTCACAAGTAGGCAAGGATGCTGCTGGCAGTTGAAGCTACTTCTGCAGTTCATGGGAGGCTCAGGCAGCAAACATGTGATTTACAAACCTGAAAACGTGACTAGCCTGATCATACTTATCTGCCATGTCATAGGGAACCCTGCGCATTTTTGCGTTATTGCTACGGACCCTTCAAGGAAGCTGATGCACTCTCACAAGAAGCAGCCTCCTCATTGGTGGAGCGCTTCAGCGCATACTTCTCGTCGATGCCTGTGTCGGTGCAGCGTGGCTCCGCTTGTACAGCAAAGGCTCATTCCAGCGAAGCAGCTGGGTGCAACATCATATGACTAAGAATTCAGCATGACCCCTGCTCAACATACCACAGTGCGCGGATGAAGAAAATTGCACATGAGCCGAAACTACAGGCGGACTCCCGAGTTCCTCCAATCTCCACATTTGAAGGATTCCTGATGTGTCCCTTGGAGCACAATGAAACAGGTCAACAGAAATTAACTCCAGCAGCCGCCAGACTTGGCAAGGAACTTTTGTCACCACGAAATTAGCTACGCCATCGTCCAAGCACCCCCTTTCTATGCTCCGTTGTGCCAAGCACTGACAGTTGTGACTGCAAAACCTTGGTTCAGACAACCGTTACTGTTGTCTGAACAGGTCTTGCATAGAGGCTTGCGGCCTGTGCTGACTACAGCCTATGTATTGAATCGAAATCAAATGTGAGATTCGAAAACCACGTCCCAGCGCAGAGCGTCATGGTCAGGGCTCGGAGATTCCCCGAGGTGAGAAGCTGTTCTAGCATGTTCTATCCGAAGCTAAACCCTGGAGTCCCTAAGCCTAAGCTGCTAGATCCTAAGATCGCTTCAACGACAACCCAGAAAACAACAATTTCGCATGTCGTGGACGCCAAATCAACCCTGAGCCCTCCGCCCAAATGCCGAAACTCCGAGCCCTTGACTCTGAATCCTACACCCTCGACTTCGTCCGACTACTGTAGAAGATGTTTTTTCTCAGATAAGATAAGGAAACCACTGGCTGCAAAAAACTATAGAGAGGATCCCTGACGTTGACATAAACCCTATACGCCCCAAATCTTCCACTATAAGCCCAGTGCCCGCAATCCTCAACCATAAACAAACTGGCGGTCTCTCTATTTTGTCCTTGAACAACGTGCTATCATGTCTTTATTCCACGATGAAACCCCTATCATATATAAAGAAAAATCATTTCAACGACCGCTAAGCTGTGTAAGTACACCCTGTGCCTGGGTCAGATCTCCTTCGAATGCAAACGACGGGACCTCGAGCTCCGCGGCCCAGCGTGCTGATCTGTCAAGCCATCACACTTACGGGCTCAGGGGACTTAGTGAGTGGGGGTCTAGGGACCCTTCAGGGGGCTACAAGGATATGTATATCGTTAAGGGTTTAGGGCTCTTGGACTTAGTAGGCAGTCAAGGAGGCTTTAAACAGACGAACCCCAATCCAGGGGCGCTTGAACCTCCAACATATGAAACAACTCACAACATAGGACCATAGGGTGGGTTCCAAGAGTCAAAAGCGCATTCTTGTTTATCCCCTTCATACTGATGATAATATTTTGGCGTGCAGATGGGGCAGGGACCACCGGGGTACGGAAGGGAGAGGGCTCCCTTTTTGTTGGTGTTTATTCTCGGGTTTGCCGTTGCAGATTGAAATTTTGTTTTGAGGGACACGGGCTTGCAAATGGAGGTTTGGGGTCACCTTTTAGGAGTTGGGCGCCGGGCAGGTGTTGAAGAAAATTCGGCTTCAGGTTGATACCGTGCCTACATGCTGAAGGGTGGGGGGTTGGGGGGTTAAGGCTCAGGTTTATCCAGGGTTTATCCTATGCGTAGCATTTCAAATGTGGATGGTCATTGGACAAGCAGAAGATAAGCAAAGGATAAAGGCTGGATAAGACTTGGGTAGCAACTTACCATACCCCAGAACGGGAACCTACTATGTGGCTAAATCGGGCCTCCTACGCAACATACGGTCACAAAAACTTCAAACTAGCCCTAAAAGCCTTCAGCCTGCCGCGCAGGTTTGTCTGGGCCAAGATTCACGAGCCTTTAACCTGTTCTCTCATCATCAAAAGATGAGCTGTGGGTTTGTGGTTTGTCTGCCTCAATCATTAGCGCTCTGCCGAATTTTAGGCTGCTGGGGGGGGGGCCACAAATGGAATTTACTACCTGGTGCTTTGTCCGACTGCTGTACCTAACCGTGCGCAATGAACTGGCATAGTTGTGATCATGAAGCAATAGCGAACGCCCCCCCTAGCCTCGTCCCTGGCCTATTGACATTACTTGGACCTGTCAATGCCTGACCGACTGTCTCACGTGCAAATGACCATGACAAATGTCCGTCCTACTGGTGGAATCACTATGGGAGATTTTGCAAGGGTTCTTACATCGTAACCAACATTGGACCATGAAACCATTGCCGGCGTCAGAGACTAGTTGTCCTCATACGCGGCAATCACTGAATCGCGCAGGCCCACGCTCCGTACTTGCTCTGTGGTGGCCACGCTTCGAAAGCATGATTTCTGCAACTGCTTGCTCGAAGAGGAAATTCGGCCGAGCAACGTGTCTGGAGGAAGCACCCAGTTGCAAGTGGGCACGGAAGCGACGAACACTGAATATGACATATGATCACGGAGAGGAGACGGGGGCAGTCCTGTCAACAGCTCATACTATCTTATTCCAGTTGAGCAGAATGTTTGCCCACCCCGTGAAAGGAGTGGCCGTGCAAAAAAAACTCCAGAGCAGCATACAAAAGCGTAAGCACTGTAGCTGTCAGCCCCTGTTCGTGGAAGCATCTTAATGCGCCGAAATCAATGACTTTGATAGTCGCTTGGTGGAGGTCGCGCTCTGTCGTCAGTGTCAAATTCTCAGGCTTCAGGTCGCAGTGGAATAGTGCGCTGTGTGCATGTAGTCATTTGCCTGCGTAATCTGCCTGAGGAGCAAAGCAGCAGTGCGTTCGGAAGTACAGCCATTTGCCTTTGCTGAAGCCGCAGCCAACGTGCCACCTTCGCACAGCTCCACCACCGCGTATAGGTATTGCGCGTCTTCGAATGTCATGCGAAGCCGCAAGATGTAAGCGCGATGTAAGTGTTTTAACATGCGCACCTTGGCCCACGGATCAGCCCCAATCTTTCTGCACGACTTGACAGAGTGCACTTGACCTTGACCTGTGTAGCAGTGCGTGGCCCTGTGGACAATGCCAAACTTGCCTTCCCTAACAACGCCGTGCAAATCATAGATCAGATCTGTTTAAATGCCTTTCTGCGTGCGGGTATGTTTCACCTGTTTCCAGAAAGATTGGCTAACTTCACAGTAGACGACAGCACTTGGCCAAGCATGCCAACCCCGGCGCGGTCCACCAAATCAAACGGATCATTCGACAGCTGCGCAAGCACGTCCAAAGCGCTTTGGGCCACCTCGAAATAATCCCTGGCGGCCTTGGCGTCTGTCAGGACAAGCAGAAGCGAGCTGATGGCTCCCCTCCATATGCAAATAAACCTGGAAGCTTCAAGCTGATGGCGTTTAGGAATTGCTTCAGTTGCTGGTCAGGAGTGTGGGCAGGCGTGCTCAGAAGTATGGTTGAACGTAGGCTATGGGAACGCGCACGCGGAATTCCGGAACTGATCTCTGCTGTACCCACAGCCCTGTCCAGCCCGATGCTACGTCACCGTAACATTACCAATGGCATGCATGGTGTTGCTCTATCTTGTTGTGCTCGAAGTCGTGCACAGATTCGGCTCGGAACAAGTTGCAGTGGGACGAATATATGAACATGGGAACAAGTAATTCCTTCAGCATGCCGTGATGATGATTGCTCCCGATCGGGGAGGAGGTGGAGTATCAGTTCTGAGTGTAGTTGAGTTCTTGCACCCGTACTTGCCGCAGCTCAAGCGGCGACCTTGTGCACGGAGCGCGGACATCCAGACCATCCGAATAGGTCCGTTTATTCGTTGCCATCGCCTGCAAAGCGACCTAGCATACATCTTATGTCCCAAAGCCTTAGATCGCAAATATTGGATCCTGACCTACAGCCTCTAAAACCCAGAAGCTTCAAATCAAGGCCCTAAAATCAGAACCCCCCCCTTGTTTTATGCCCTGAACACAAATGCCTCTCTCAAACTTCAGCCCGAAAGCCTTATCCTCTAAGGCGCAAGCCCTGGCCATCCCTATCACCTTGCTAAGGGGCAACCCCTACCTGGACCCCCAGAGTATGTAGAATAATGGCCTTTTGGGCTGCATTTGGGGGTTTTAGGCCATTATTTTACGTACTGTTGGGGGTTTAGGTACCCCTGACCTAAGATCAGGTTAGGCAGAATCCTGACTATTGTCCTATTTAGGTGTCTAGTCGATCATTTTGGATATTTCTCCTTTTTTTGAAATACACTAGAAATAGTTTGTTTGAAAAAATAGGATATAGTTTATTTGCATAAATACGCCAGGACATCGCATTAGTTTAGCGTGAGTTTTGTAGGCTGAGTGTACATTTAGCGTAAGTTTTGCTATTTGAGCGTAAGTATAGTGTAAGTTTGGTAAGTTGAGCGTAAGCTTAGCGCTAGTTTCGAAAAATGAAATATGGACATGGCCTGTATGTAAGGCTATCAAAAACCTGCTGAAACTTGCACGCAAGAATCGCATCTCAACATGATGGGGTCCATTACTTCATTCTCTACTAGGCCATTCTAGCAAGAGGCAAGTGACAATCACAGGCAAGATGGCCGTCTGCCATTACTATTAGACAGGACCATGCTGCAGTGTGATCTAGTGCTTGGCCTACCTGGAAGTGAATGCTTGTCGCATCCCCGTTACGTACCGCAAGAAACTATAGTCGCAGATCTCACCAGACATGCATGCATCAAAGGCCCAAAGCCAAATCCCATGAAGAACAAGTTCCACAGAACACAAATGAATGGATGAGTGAATGGCTACGTAAACCAATGCTGATCACGTAGGTGGATAAATGAATGAGCGAATCAATTCGAGAGGAGCACTGAATGGAAGAGCAAAACATACAGACAGACAGACAGACAGACAGACAGACAGACAGATAGAGAGAGAGAGAGAGAGAGAGCACAATGGGCCGAGGAGCCGTGCTACCTGTGTACTATAGGGCACTTAGGACAAGTTGGATAGAAGATAACATTCGGTTGCCGCCTCCTCCCAGCCTTTGTCCATGTAGCGCTTGACCCTGGGAAGACACATTTAAGTAATGCTATGCCTGCTTGCAACAGCAGAAATTACATGGGGAATCTCAAGACAACTGTGTCACTTTTTCTTGGGAGTCCTTATAATGCTTTGGGGTTTCCCGGGGTTACTTGCCTTCCAAACTTACACCGGCTGTCCTCACGATCTGGGAACCCTGATAAGCATGGGTTCTTCATGGCAAAAGCAAGTTGGTGCATGGGAACCCGTGTGGTCATCACATGGGCTAGATGATACTGTCAATCTAGGCGCGCGCGGCGCTGCTGGAATACGTCAAGGGTATGGCCTGAGTAAAGAGTGCTTTTGCGAAGTGCCGCTGTAAAAGAGTATGTCCGAAATGGGTGTGCGCACCTCATGTACAGCCACCAAAGGACGATAACAAATTTCAAGGTACTCTTTATAAGTGGTCCTTCTTCGCGCATCTCACCCGGGACACGGGGGCATCTTGCTGCGAGCAACAGTAATGCACAGGCTTCCATACTGCAGGGGGGCCTACCCTAGTATGGAACATCTTGAAGAGCTAGTAAGATGTAGGGAGCATTATGCTGGGATGGATAGTAGAGGGATTATGCTCCCCTAAGCTACCATGTAGCCCCTCTTATTGAAAGGACAGTACCAGTCTTTGTAGGACTCCTTTTGGGGTCTCCATGACTCCATGTCTCAAAATCCGGTGAAAGTTGATGGTCAAGACCACGCCTAGCAGAAACTGCATCTGTGAAGTCTTGTGGCAATTAGATTGCTGTCATCTGGCCAAAACTGCGCAGGAAAATGAAAGCTAGAACCAGCTACTTTCCTGCGTGCAATCTCTTATAACTACTAGAAAAAACTCTTTAGGGGTTTGTAATTTACCTGCTTAGGGTACAAACACGAAAGGATAAATCAATGGAGTTGTGAACTTACTCAATGCCGTGGCCCAAAAAGAATGGCCACTCCATTGGTTCTGCTGGCGGTGTGGGTCAGATAGGGTTTAGGATACTGGGGGTGAGTAGGGAATAAAAGAAAACATTATACAGGGACTATATGGGCATATATACCCTTGTTCCCTGCTAACCACCAGTAAGTAGTCGCCACCACGCCGTGCTCAAAACACATCTCTCAAAAAATGAGACCCTCCATGCCAACACCCCATCTCTCAAAAAAAGGCGACCTTCCATGGGGGATTGTCAAAATTATGGTCCCTTTTTGGGTCCCTATTATAATACGGGGCCTAATACGGAGCCTAATTTAGGGGACCCAAAAAGGGACCATAATTTTGACAATCCGCCCCATAGTCAATGAGCACCTCTCTCCGTACTGCAGCCGGTAGCGGAAGCCCAAACCCTAAACCCAGCCCTATAAAGCCTAAACCCTAGGCCCTAAACCCCAAAATCGCAAACCCTAAGCAAGAGCCCTCAACATGAATCTGGAGAGCTCTTAGCCACCTCATGCCTGCTCCTGCAACCCCCTCCCAATCTGAGGCAGGGGCGCGACATCTTCCGGACTGCTTAATTGCATACCCAGCACTCCCTTACTTCTATCAAAGCATCTAAGGCCTTAAGGGTTGCGGGCCTCCCAACACCGGCAGGAAAGCTGGGCTGGAGATTTGGGGTCTGAGGGTTTTGGTGGGGTGGCTTGAGCTGGGCGGGCTCAAGTGTGTGACTTTTCAGGCCCTGTGTTCTAGCTTCACCGTTCCAGGCCCGTGCAACAGATGTCTGTAAATGGTAGTTTCCCAAAATAGGGGGACTCCAATATAGACCCCATTATATGATAACCCTTTGGTAAATCCCCAAATGCCTGGGCCTTACTTGAAAGCATGTCATCTGATAACCTTCATCTTTGAGCCACAGCGGCCCGGAGGCAAAGGCTGTAGGCTTGGAGACCTTTGGGAGCAGTCCTTCCGTGAATCCTGGTGTAGCTGGGCTACTGCCCCCACCCTGTAACAGTCTATATAGG
>CAJNIZ010046792.1:6936-32086 GCA_905231905.1 Symbiodinium pilosum | reverse complement strand
CTAAACCCTAAAACCCTAAAGCTACAAAGCGAAGTGGGATTCATCGAGCGTAAGTTGTGAGGCTCCAAGTGGAGGGCCCGTTTGGTAGGGCCTTTCAGGGGCATCCATAGCTAAAAAGATGGGTTGGTGGGATAGAAACTGTAGTCTCCTTAGACCTATAATACAGATATTTTCAAACAAGTCCATAGGGCTATACCATAAAAAAATGATTTCCTACGGAGACTACAGAGAATATAAACTCATAGTCGCGTAAGGCGTATAGACAAAGTATCGTGGTACCTGTCCGTTTAAGCGCTCAGCATTGGGGGTTCAAAGTTTGGAGTTCCGGGTCCAGGCTTAGCCTCACACCCGGAATCCGCTTCAATGCTAACTTTTAAGGCTCCATCGTTGCGCGCGTGCACGGACCTTCCAACGACAAACGCCTTGCTAGATTATGCCCCTGCCCCAAGCCTTAACCCTAAACCTTGTTCGGGGAAATCACAGTAAACATCGGTTGGCGAATGACCCTGAGTGGAACACCGGCTTTGAACCCATAGATCTCTTGAAATGATGGTTTACGGTTTAGAGTTCAGGGTTCCCACCCGGTAGCATGGGTGTCATAGTAAGGGTTTTAAATACTCTTATCATGCCAGGTATCCAAGTGATACTTAGTGGGGGCACTATCAGTGGGTTAGGGTAGAAAGGGCCTAATAAAGGTGTAGATATGGACAATTGGAACATGAAAGGGGGATCCCTACTAGAAACCAGATGGTTTTTTGCCTGCAGCTGCAAGGTTTAGGTTTGAGGGTCTTTTGAACACCTACCGAAGGTTTAGGGTTCGGGGTTTCAAGGTTTAGATTGGAGAATCTTGTGAACACCTACTGAGGGCTTAGGTTTTTGGTTCAAGTATACTGGGTTAGGGTTAATTATTGAAGGAATTCTACTCTTACTTGCAATAACCTCCAATTATCCCAAGCTATGCCTCCAATTGCTCACTCGAATTCTTTGATTTGAGCCACCGCCAGTTTAGAATATCTGAAAACGCTCTAGCACCCTGAGGGTCCAAGTACTCAATGTTCATATGAGCTATAGTCTAAACTCCTTAAAGGGGGTTATATAGAGGATTATATAGGGGACTACTACAGGGCTTATTAAGGGCGATACTAGGAGTTTAGACTATAGCTCATATAACTTTCCCAAAGCCTATTCTACAATTACTCGTAACCAAGTACTCAATTGGGGCCCGTGGAACCTTGGCCCTAAACCTCAATCCTACATGTCCCAAGATCCCTCTATACCCCTCTATACACCGGTATGTATATATATATATATGCATGTACATATATGCATGTGTAGAAATGGGGATATCAGCCCGTTCAAAGGGATCCAATTACTGGGTACATGGACAATTAGAGGCAAACCGCTCTTCATACTTCCTTGCAGGTCATCCCGTCGGCGATCTATCTCAGCGAGTATGAATGCGATTACGTCTGCCTCGCCAATGCCATCATACAAGGGTTCGGTCATGAATTGGTAGTCATGACGCCGGCCAAACTCGTGGGCTGAGAACAAAGCAAATCTAAGCTGATTCTTCACCGCATCCTCGGTCATCTTCCACGCTCCTCCGCACGCGTGGTAGAAATTGAGCCAACTCCACGCTCGGCCAAAGAAACTGGGCCTGAACCATGGGACTTGGGAGGCTCAGGCTCAGAGCCACCTTTGTGGGGTGAGTACGGCTGCAATGACTTCGACTTCCTGATCTCAGCAATGCACTTCCGACCAGAACCAACCTATAATAAGAATAGATCAAGGAATCCCAAAGGGTTATGTGGGCCAAGCTACGTCCCAATGAGATAAGATGGCGGGGTTTTCGTAAGCTAAGAAATCCTATAGTAGGATGAGAGGGCTTTAGAAACTGAAGTTCAAAATTTACATTTCAGATATTCCTATAACAAGACAAGGGGGTGTCTTGTAGTTCAAGGGCTCCTATTACCAGATAAGGGGGGTTGGCCGTAGTTTCCGGATTCCTAGAACAAGAAAACGCGGCTTTCATAGTTTAAGTGTTCCTATAATAGGGATTATCTAGTGTATTGAGGTGTATATTGAGGACTTTCAAGTTTATATTGGGGATTTCTAACCCTGAAAGTCCTCCCATTTAATTTGTGCAATGAAGGTCTGCGAGTTAGGTGTAGAAGGGTGGCCCAAAACGATGAGTCGTAACACCCCGGTATCCCCAACCCTAAACCCTAAACCCTAAACCATAGAGCAAATCCAAATCGGTCTGACGATGAGAAGGCCAGATGCTCCCTATACTGGAAGCGCGTAAGAAGCAAGGATTTAGGGTTTAGGGTCTTAGGGTTTAGGGTTTAGGGTGTCATACATCCTGAACCTCTAAGACTCTAAGCCCTAAACGCCAGAACCCAAATCTGGCGAATGCTGCTGCCCAGTTGCAGCACCAGCGCTTTAGACTGCCATCCCATGCATGGGCACCAGCAAAGCATGCAAAGACCTGGAAACCAACAGTTTACGGTATGGGGTTATAGGCTGCAAGTACTCCAGCTAACAGTGGCAAAAAGGCATTAGGGTTTAGGGTTATAAAAATGCTAAAGGATGTCGGGCCATTTTGAGAAGAGGTTTGCACACGCGCTGGCCATTTTTTATCTCAGGTCCGAAGTTAAAGTTGAAACACGTGGGTTAACTTGAAAATGATAGGCCCCTTGTAGGATGCCAAACATGACACGGAAACCAAAGCCTGTTCTGAAAACCACGTAGATTCAGTGAGGCAAAACTCTTTAGGGTTTGGGGTTTGGCGCTTTCTGGCAATCAGGGACCCTAAACCCTAAGCCCTAGACCCTATCTATGCGGATATTTCCTAAATCCAGATATCCTTAAGGGGCCCCTAGGATATGTGGGCCTTTCCCGAAACTTATGGGTACCCCTATGTCCACTGTTATTAGTGTAAGGGTCCCTTAATAAGGCCAATCTTTACAGCAGCTCATATAATCGAACCTCCTAGTATCCCCCCTAATAACCCCTGTAAGGCTCTCCTATATAATACCCTAGATAATCCCTTTCAAGGAGTTTTGACTATAGTTCACAATATGGGGAAACCCGTAACCACAAACCCTAAAATATACAGGGATTGCAGGGCCTGCAGCATCCTCCGCAGGTTCTTGGTTTAAATTATCTGCGCCGCACGGCACTATACTGTGGGGACACATGAGCTATAGCCCAAACTCAATAAAGGGGGTTATATGTAGGTATAGGGGATCATATTGGGGGCATATTACAGGGGTTACTAAGGTTGATCTAGGAGTTTAGACTATAAACTCCTAGTATCCCCGGTGCTAAGCCCTCAAATGGTCCCCTACATGATCCCCTATATAACCAGCCTTTCAGGAGTTTAGACTCGAATTCATAGGAAAGAGCGGCAATTGGCTCAGAAGCTTACCGTAAATCCCAAGCCTCTAGACCTTAAAGCCCTCAACCCTACTTGGAGGTTCATTGGGACTTAGTAACTACTTATGAATGGGGTTATGACCCTACTTAAAATTGGGGTAACCCCTATAAGGTCATTTATGGGGGTTATACGTAGGGTTGAGTTAGAAGCCCAGTGATAAGTAGTTTCTATATACCATGAACCTCCAAGTAAGCCCCTAAACCTTAAGCCCTAAACCCTAAACCTTCAACTCAAAAGGCTAACCTGAACCGGATGCATTTGCTTTCTAGTTTCCCTATAGGGATCCAAGTATACAAAAAATACCTACGTCGGGGCTCTCAAGGCTGTAAATATTACCTACATTGGGCCCTACCATGCCCTACCTACTTTGGGCCCTAAGGTCTGTAAATACTACCTATATACATTGGGCCCTAAAGTCTGCGAGTTTGCTTCAAAGTCTGTAAAGATTACCTACATGGCGCTATTTGGATCCCAAGGGTGTGTCGTGGTCTTAACGACTAGACCCCCAACCGCAAGCAACACATTGGAAAACCTTGGTTAAGCCCAGGTTTATCCTATGATCAAAGCGCAGCTTCAGCACGAACAAGCTCCCCCATAAACCCTAAACCCAAGGGTTTGAAGCTTCCAGGTGGCGGCGTAAAGGTTTGGGGATCTACAGCTGGAGGACGCAAGGATGTGAAGCAGCGAAAAGCTTCCGAAGCACATAGTGCTGCTGTTGTATGAGAGTGCCTACTTCAAGGGTCAGGGGGGCCTAGTAAGTCTACTTACGACCCCTACAAGGCTCATCATGATCCCAGTTATCCGCATTACTCACCCACTTATTATGTCACCCTGACGTAGGATTTAAGGGCGGTTAAGCTTCTGAGGGTTCGAGATCAGGCCCCTTCCAAGTTGTCAGGATCACGCCGCCTGTAGTGTTTTTGGGCTTCAGAAGTTCAAACCTTACGAAGGTGTGTTGAGGTCGGAGCCTTTGCAGATGGCAAACCCTCAACCCACTGAAGCCCAAACCCTTCAACTCCCTAAAACCTGAACCTACGGCTAAAGGGCTTTGGGTTTAGGATTTCGGGTTATGGTTTAGGAAAAGCCCAATCTGCTTCACTTCTCAAACATGCCCAAGCAGCTTTCGACGTAGTTGGTCACGTCATACCTTCGAAGCTGCTCTGCAGTTGCGGTGGCGTGTGGTTTAAGAACTACGGTGGATACAAAAAATCCTGCATGACCCTAAGCACCATATACCTTGGGAATTATAGTACTACAGTATATTGAGGTCATGCAGGATTTTTAGTATCAACAGTAGGTTCCCCAGTAAGCCCTTAACAATAAGGGTACCCTTTTTCCTAATAGTCAGCTTTAATACGGAGACCCCAGATTAAAAAGGGGAAAAGGGTACCACAGGGGTACCTAGAGAATTGACTTGCCCTAAACCCTAAACTTTGAAGCTTAGGAATGACTTGGCGGTGCAAAGACTTAGTAAATATTTTGAACTGGGCTTGCGACCTTACTTAGTTTAGGGTTCAGGGTTTAGGGTAACCCCTATAAGGCCATTTATGAGCAGCCTTAGAAACCCACTTACAAGTAGTTACCAAACCCCATGATCCTCCAAGCATAGTTTCTCCTTGGGACGGGCTCAGGGCTTAGGGTTTAGGGTTTAAGGTTTAGGGTTGAATGTGGATATCCCCACCCAGGATTCTGTACGAACACCCGTGAGAAACCTCACATATATGTTTTAATATCCAAACCTACCTTTTTGGCCACACGACCCTCTGCAGCAAACGCTGATCTACGTAAACCCTCAACCCTGTACAGCTTAGGGGTTCAATCCTGAAGCGTGAACTGGTTGAGGTGTTAAGCCATGGGGTTGTTGAATCATGTGTTGCTAGTGCAAGGGGGCAAGAGCATTACTGTAGGGTTGGGGTGTGGATGTGCAATGTTAGAAACCAGACTTTCCTGAGTGTTAGATCACAATGGGTAGGTAAGAATCCAAGCTTCCCGAGCTCCTCTCACGCCAGGATCCCTTGTTCCTGCTGCAGGCTTGCTCCTGATGGCTAAAGTGGCCTTCGGCCGTGTTAGGCCACGGGGACAGCGCCACTCATAACGCATGCACCCACTCTGTAATTTGTAGGCGTGGGCCGGGCACAGATTCTTTGCCGTTGCTACATCAGGAACATGCCCACACACCAAAACATCCTACGGTGACTTTAAAGCCTTGGCTTGAGCAATGGATTCTTCTGCAAAGAAGAAAGATGCCCTGACACCATATGGCAGCTTGAGACGCCTGGCAGACAACACAATCATTTTCTACAACATAGTGTTGGGGTCTTGAGCAAAAAATACCCCAAGCCAGTACCCTGTTGCGCTAGGATTCCTTGCGTGTGGTCTCCGGAAGCTGGGCGTATATCCAGCCACAGGGCGTGGCACTAGCAGTGAGTGGGTGCTTCACTCTGTCGTGGGCATTCAGAGCGAGACTCATGACGTGGCCAAGTTGCAGTCAGCTGCACGCACCTGAGCCGCACAACACAAGGGCTTTCTGCCATCAAAAGCTGCGCAGTGTCTCTCTATTTTTTGGGTACAGCCTAGGCAAGCAGAAGGCGACAGCGTTGCCTGCATGGTCAAACTATCATGAGCTGATTTGGCCAGGGTATAAAGTGCCGACACTTCTTGAACCCTTGACAACGTCTAGCACTGCTCGGAATGGACCTCAATTTTTCAGTGAGCAGACAGTTCCTACAGGATTATTGTTCAGCATTCTGGCATTTGGGCTGGGTAGCAAAAAGCGCCAGTTGCACTACAGAGCTCTTACAGCAACCGGCTTGCTTGGATTGACTCGAGCAGCTTGTCAACTTGGCACTTTCAAGCTGGTCACAACCCCGATTGGCCAGCCTGAAGCTTTTGCTTGGCCAATGCCACAAGACACATGCTTGCCACTAGTCTGTTACGTTCACTCGGCCACGGAGAAGACTATGTTCACGGATACATGGTCTTGGGAATCACAGGCCTGTTCTGTTTCCTAATGTTTGTAGAAGCCTAGCACTCCCCCAGTACTCATCTTGGGTTCCATGCCCGGCAACTTGGTAGACTTGTACAGCTCACTCATGATGTGTCAGGATGCCAAGCGGCCCTACCTGTGTGGAACGGACGCTGCAAATCCACCACTTGGATCCTTCTTAGCCTTTGCCCTCGACCCGTGCCCTGGCTTGGTATGCTGCGCTAGGTTTGGCTTCGTGCTTGGGGTGGTTACTTGGAAGCCATATGAACTTGTGATTTTTCAGGAGCCACCACGACGAGGATGACTCCAACTCAACACTCTTCAAGGACCTCAGAGGAATGGCCTATAGCATCCTGTCACAAATGGCAGCTTACATTGAACCTTGCCAGCAACAATCTTAGCCTGACATTCACAATCGATGAGGTAGGGCTAGTAGATCCACAAGAGTTCTGCGCAAAACCCTGCCCAAGCGAGCCACTGTGGTAGTCACGGACATGTTGTTCATTAGTTTGCTTGGCAAGGAAAAAAACCTCAACAAGTTGTGCAGCAGCGAGACGAGCTCCAAACTGGGCGACCAGCGGCGAAGGAGATTGAACGTCAACCCGATGGAGACTTTCCGGATAGCGGAGAAAGTGTTGTCTGGGGAGGACAGGGTTGCAGCATCATTCATATGTTTTTCCATGTGTGAAGTGCTCGGCAGTGCACCTGTCAGGAGCACTTTCTGTCTGCGGCAGTGAAATCTGTGTGCCCCGATCACCGAAGTCCTGGCGCCTGTTCTTCCTTCGTGGCTGAGCGGTACTTGGCTACATGTCTGCATGTGGTGAAGCGTTATCGCTGCCTACTCATGCTCATGGCTGTTTGCGCAAAGCTTCACTCATGTGGGAACCTGCCATTCTCTGAGTCAAATGTCTCATTCATTGTGCTGCTACACTTAGGCTTCCCATCTGCGTCTTTGCCGGAAGAAGCTTCATGGAGAGAACCACGTGCATGCTACTTGTCCGCTTTAGTGTAACCACGGCGACCATCTGTTCAAGCTCAGCAAGTCTAGCGGCACCAGTGCTTTGCATGTGCCCGTGGACGCAGTATCCAAGGTCATGTTCGACGGTAGCAGCATCGCCAAAACGCCAACAGAGCTGTACCACTTCCACAGCCACGAGCTAGCAAAATTCCGGTACTTGATCTGCTATGGTGTTAGCCTACGCTTGCAGCCCTCCATGATAGCTTTGAGGTTCCGGGGCCAACGTGGGCACGCATGCGCCACCGATAGCCAGGGCCCAAGTGTGAGTCACGGAGCTGCAGATCAACCAGCCCATGCTAGCCTCTGGTGATTCGTTGTTCTGCTAAAGCGTGCCTCTGAGAGATTCTTGGTTGTTCCTGTCCACACTGCTCAAGGGATCAACTGCTGACAGAGGGTCAGTGGAAGGATCCAGCGCAAGTCACACGAGCAACCGCTTCAATGTGTCCTCTCCACTCCTGTTGTCTAGTCGATGTCTGCAAAAAAAGCCTACAAAGCTGACGTGATGGGGATCAGCAGGGATGGACGTCATATGTGACATCAGGTAGTAGTCTAGTAGTGTCTGATTGCAAGCCCTGCCTGTGCCAATGGATCTGGACATGTTCAAGCAAGATGGGCAAGCCACCTCCTTGGATAGATCCGGTACCACAGCATCGACGTACATGCAGTCTGACATGTCAGTAGATCAGGAGGACTGGTCTCAAAATCAATCTGTTTGTTTTCTGAGTCCAGGGGTTCCACCAAAAAATTCTCCAGTGCTTATAGGTCGCCGGGAATCCTGGACGCCAATCGAACACCGCAGTGAACCTGTGCAGGAGGGCAGCTTCTCACGTCTGTCGTTGGCGTCCGGCTCCTTGCAGAAAGCGTGGGAGGTTGTCCAGGAAGAAGTAGGCCCAGGTTGCCTTCAGGACAGGGACATGTTGTATAGTCGAGTAGGCTTGCGCAAGCTACTGGACCGGAGTAAGTGCGACACACACTTCTTCTAGATCATAGCAGGGCTACACACAGTCATGATTGATGCCAGGTAGGTTCCAGCTGCTTGAATTGAGCTCCTTAGAGCCAGGCGCTTGGCCTACTAACTATTATTAGTTGCTCCTGACTGCTTGGAGGATTCCTTTCTGACCCACGCTCGGACCGCCTACTCTATGTGCACGGGGGCAGCTACAGCTGAAATGTCACGCAGTGTTTTGCAGAACCATGTTCGGGCATCTGGTTATGACATGAAAATTGAGACTGTGGCCGTGTGGGACACTTGCCTGGACATATTGCCTCCCAGGGTTCTAAGGTTCTAGGCAAGGCGCTCAGATCCATTGGAAAGTAGTTTTTTTTGGACAACTTGTATGGCGCATGGGGTGGGGCACCAATTTCTCCAAGAATAGCGACCCATGTTGTGACAGTTTAAGGAATGGAGCGAGAAGTGCCACCCGCTCATGGTGAACAATCTCCGGTGGTGCCAGGAGGTGACAGGCTTTCCGGAACACCCCCACATGTTCGTGGACATAGAGGCGTTGAGCCCTAGCAATTGCTACAGGCCCGGAGCATCCTACAAGCAGAAGAAGTTCATCATCATGTCGAGTTGGCTTCAAGCGTCCTCGCCGTGTTTGAGCTGCTGTGAGCCGCTTTGTCGCGTCCCTGAAGCAGATTTTGGGATAAGCGGCCTACCCTGCACTGACATGTCAGCAGCTGGGCTACGCCAAAAAAGGCATGGGCCAACGAACAGCGTGTACATGAACCACGCAAAGTACAACAAGAAGATGCGCACCCCTCTATTCATCGTGGAGTGTACGCCAGACCCTCGTTCTGAACATAATATCAAACCCCCACATTCTGGAAAAGTACCCCATTCTTTCCTGGTAATTTGTTTTTTCGGAATGTCAAAGTTGTATTTCGGAATGTGCTTGTCATGTGATACTCCCTCAGGAGCTGGACATGGGAATGATGGAAGACTTGCACTCGCCTGACTATGAGTTCTATCAGACGTTTTGTGAGCCTGCGGATGTAGGGTTCTTTGGAACTTCCCGAAAGCGCACATACGTGTTTGGGGCTCACGTTGAAAGAACCTCCGTGTTGCACGACCCTTTGGAGCTCCATGACAAGGTTCGTGGGGTCCTGTCTCGCAGGGCACAGACACGGCCACGTGACTACTTGATTGCCACGGACCTCGAAGTACGTATGGAAGCACAGGACTTGTGCCGCAAGAGGGGCGTCAGGTACCAAGAGACGAATCGAGACCTGAGCTATGTGTTAACCAAAAGAGAAGGTGACGCCCTCCGTGAATATGAGCTTGAATATTTCAGACGGACAGGGGAGTTGGCGAGCCACAATGAAGACCTCCTGGTGTGTCTCGGGGATAACCCCTCCTTCTCCTTGACCTGGAGTCTGAATGGCAAGGTGCCATGCTACCGAAAGGGCCACGGCCTCTTGTGGAGTCCGAAATACGCCCGCTGGGTCACAGCCCGTGAAAGGCTGTGCAGTATGGCGTGGCCTGTCCTGCCAGCCATCGCCGACTCCCTCCCAGCACCTTGCGTGGGAGCCACCGACATCAAACGAGCCAGCGACTTGGCTGGAAATGCGATGCACTTTATCAATGCTGGTGCGCAACAGCTTCTCGGACTTGCGGCTTTCGGGCCGGAGTGTCCAATGATGATCTAACCTGTGGACTCCAAGCCCCAGCATGCCAGTGTGTTCACGTCTCACGTAGTGCATGTACAGACCTTGCAGCTAACGACAGTTTTACGACACGAGCTGATTAGTCAGAGACCGCAGCCCCGTTGTCATCAACAAGCAAAACAATCCGTGAGTGGTGCTCCAACGCCTGTCTCAACTTTCCGTTGCTGACATGCTTCATGCCAGAACTGTCATGGGTGGTGCCCACTGATTGTGCTTTCCTTTTTAGGCCTCAAGGACTTGTGGACTTTGGTTGTTGTAGCTAACTTGCTCACTTGCCCCTGCCATGGCTGCTGAGAACAGCCTTGTGGTTTGGGGTGAAGAGGACCCCGCGTCTGACAGTGAGGTGTCATCAAGCTCAGGGTCGTCGAGCATTCAGCAGAAAAGCAAGGGCAAGTCCAGCAAGCACAAGGTTGCAAAGAAGACGAAGAGCAAGGGCAAGAGAAAGCCGTCCAAGGCCGGGCCACGCAAGCCCCGCAAAACCAGCTGCCAGAACCTTTCCTCGAAGTACACCACGTGGAAGAAAACACCTGTTCCACGCTCAGTCTTCGTACGCCATGTTGTCAGAAAGACGATGAGCAGAGCACGCTGTCTGACACACTTGGAGGGCAGTCAATTTTGACAGTCCGGCCTGAAAGTAGCCTGGAATGTTATGCATGTGTCTCAGGTTGATCACCTGAAGAAGTTTTTGGCTGAGCTAAAGTTCACCGAGACGAATATGTCCTACCTGAACACTCTTTCGGAGTCCTTCATTCGGAGGGCATTCTACGGGGTCTTTGGCAAAGCCCCATCAATGCCCACTGACCAGAGACTTGGCTAGAGATAGTGCATTGTGGCATTGCATCTGGGTGGAAACAGGCCTGTTGCCTCCATGACGCAGTGAGCGCATGAGCCCTTGGAGCTTTCCAGCATGTAGCCCATTAATTTTAGAAGCCACCCACGTCTGCTGTTCTGCCAAGTACCGACTTCAAGATGCAGTTCAAGGCCCTCTACGATGAGTATTTGAGGTTGGGGCAGCCGCTGCACACAAAGAAGCTGAAGCAGATAGTAGATGAAGTAGATGTGGAGCTCTCAAAGCATCAAACGTTCCAGTTGATGGAAGCTGAGGGTGCCAAGGGCCCCAACAACGAAGTCCAGTATCTCTGTAACACAACACAGAAAATTTCCTGGTGGGTGCCCACCAACCGCCGCTTTGATAGCAAGATCCACAAGCGCACTGACGGAGTGCCGTATTTGTATGAGACGTCAGCTGGGTCCAGCGTGTACTGCATTGACCTGCAGAAAAGCTTGTTGGGAGCTGCTGAGGCAGCAGCACTGGCCAACCAGCCGCCTCTCCCAGGTGAGACTCGCAAGGACCACACGCCTTTGCCAGGCGCCACAACACACGGGGCAGTGCCTCTTCCGGGCGCAACGCTTGCCACGACTCCTGGCTACTTGCATGAGTTCAGTTTACGTGCCGTGACTGTGTGAGAGGGGTGGCAAACAAACAGTCACCCTCATCGTCATCAGAGTAGTTCGCCCAAGCTAGTGTGTACTGAGCAAAAGGGGGGGAACGTTCAGCAAGGGTTAGGGCCGCAGATCATGATTAGGTATCATGACCCATTTCATGAATCCCAGGTGTTGTTCCCACGGTCTTGCCGGCTTCTGCCAGCACGCCTCTTTGTGCCTGTGGTCTGCAGCGAGACGTTTGCAGTGTGTGCAACAAGGGCTGGAAGCAGGTCGCACAGCAAGGATTCTTGCCTGCCAGCACAGGCACATAGCCTGATGACACACGCATATTGTAGGGTTGCAGGTCTTGCATTTTGCTCTAGCCTGACTGCTGATGTCTGCGTATTGGCCCCTGCCATTTTTTCAATGGTCATTTTGTGTGTTTATGTGTGCTGCAGGTGTGCTGCCCGCTCCGCTCCCACCAGGCCCGCCGGCCGCATCATCAGTTCCCCCCCCGGTGGCTTTGCCTCCAGGCACAAAGCCTGTGCTCGTGACCTTTGCCAAGCCAGCTTCAGCCCCCGCACGCCCAGCCTTGCCTGTGAGCAGCGACGAAGAGGAGGACACGCCCCCGGAGGACATTGCCAGAGCTTGTACATGTGTTAGCTTACTCGTGTGAGTCCGAAAATTGACATCGAGCTGGTACAACATGAAATCATTTGCTTATTGTGCTTTTCCAGTGGCATGCTGTCGAAATCGCCACAATAGTTTTCAATCAATCAATGGATCAAGCTCCAGGAGATTAAAGAATTCGAGATCTTCAAGGAAGCAGCCACTGAGAAGTGGGCTGTCCGATGGCTGCATCCGAAAGGAAGCCTGGTGCAGTACCTGCCTGAGGGCGCCGACGACTACAGCTTGTTCAGGTGCAATGAGGCCCGCCACGGGCCAGTGTCAGACATCTTTAGCACGGTAACATATATAACTACTCCTCTCATGCCAAACCCTGCAGTCGAACTAGTTGAATACCTCACTTAATAACATTACCCAACTAAGACTAACCAACTAAGTAGCCAAGCAACTAATTAACCAACTAAGTAACTAAGTAACAATTGGCTGACCCCACTACCCCAAACCTGCGCCCCTAAATTGGAAGCTGGGCCTTAGGTTTACGCCATCTTTACTTGATGTATTAATAAGCTCGAAATCACTAACGTGAAGCCCCAAGCCCTAACGTCAAACCTTATGAAGTCTAGTGTATTTCACCTCATGAACCCAAAACCTGATCTCTACTAGTGGCCCTCCAGCCTAAACATAAACCCTGTGATTTTTGAGACCCCAAACACAACCCTATAGACCCTCAGTCCTAGACCCTGGACCCCAAACTCTGATCTGAACCCTGTGCACTGACCCTGAGCCCGTGACTAACACAAATCCGCAGGAGTCCAATCAGAAGCACTTCGGGGAAGTCTACGCCGCTTCCAAGAATGGTAAGGCACCAGCAGTGTGGATGCCACGCCTGTTCCGCAAGCTCACACGCGTGCACAGCCACAGTGACAAGGAGGACCCCAGAACCCTTCCAGCGGTGTCCGCTGACACAACTTCCCCAGCCTCGTTTGACGCACTGGTGGAAGCGGAGGCTGCGAAGCTTATGGCAGCAGACTCCGCAAGCCAGAAGTCCTTTCAAGAACGGGTGGAAGAGCAGGCCCAGAAGTTGATGGCTGGCAGCAAGGACGCTGAGGACGAGGCTGTGAAGGAGAAGCAGCGGCTGCAAAGGGCTGCAAAAGAGGCCGCTGCTAAGCTGGCCGCAGACAAGAAGAAACAGCAGGACGCGGCTGTGGAAGCAGCAGCTGCCAAGTTGGCAGCCGAGAAGAAGGCGGAACAGGAGTCTGAGAGGTTGGCTGCTGAGGCAGCCAAGTTGGAGCAAGAGGCCGCCGCTGAAGAGTTGGACAAGGCAGCTGCAGCTGCCAAGTTGGCAGCCGAGCAAGAGGAAGAGAAAAAGGCCGCAGAGGCGGCCAAGTTGGCAGCCCAGAAACAGCAGCAGGAGCAAGAGGAGGAGAAGCAGCGGAAGGCAAAGGCTGTGCAAGAGGCAGCCGCAAAGCTGGCTGCAGAGAGAAAGAAAGAGCAGCAGGAAGCTGTTGCAGCAGCAGCAGCTGCCCAGATGGCAGCCCAGATGTCGACGCCGCAGGAAGCCTCTGTGGGGGGCGGGGATACCAAGGACGAGGAGGCGGCGAAGAAGGACTTGAGGGGGCGGGCAGCAGCAGGTTCTTCAGGCAAGTGTAAAAGTGCTTGTGTAGCTCATCCACACAGCCGCAATGTAGTTTCGTAACTTGTATCGTCATCATAGGAATTGCTATCGGTGCGTGTGCTTGCACGTTCTGACATGCCTGGTCCATTGGTATCCTGCTCTGCAGTTCAGAATGCGTCACATGAGCTATACTGCACACAGCATGGCGACTTATTGTCCTCCTTGCAGCAGAAAGGTAGTGGGTCAGCATGTTGAGCTGATCAGCTTATGCTCCATGAAAGGCTTCCCGAACTCCCCACCCACTGACCCAAACAAACATAAGCACGAACCTGCCTCACAGGAGGCAACGAAGAGGCAGATCGAAGCCAAACGTGACGCAGCCTTGAGAAAGAGGGCCAAGAAAGACGAGCTGCCTGATGATAAGTCCAGTGCTGGAGCCTCCTCCACTCGTGCACCGTCCACAACGGAGGAAACCTCCTTGCCACGTGTTCCGCTCCCTCCCTGAATTCCTGAGCTGAAGCGTCTAGGAGTATAGGGCCTGGGACAAGCTGGGATGCTACCAAGCCAAGGCCAGAAGACTTTAGGTGCTCCAAGGGCTAGCTCAACAATTTTCGGAGGCATGGGGTGAATTATTAGGGGGCCGTGGCGCTCTCGGGGGGGCCTCTGGGGCTTCTATACTCGGGCCAAAGGGGGAGCATTACTGCAGGAATTTTAGGGAAATTTAAGGAAATTTAGGGAAATTTAGGGAACTTTAGGGAATTTTAGGGAACTTTGGTGACTTTTAGCGACTTTTAAAGGATATTTGGGCCCTTTTACCTCTATTACTACCCTCTTATCCCTTCTAGTCCCCTCTTGTCTGCCCCCAAGGAAAAGCACGAAAATAAAGAAAGGGTGAAAGCGAAAACTAAGCACCCCTATTCTAAAGAGGTTCAGGGCTCAGGCTTGAGGTAGGGTTGAGGCGAGGTTTTAAGGCGTAGGGTTTAGGGTTTGGGCGTTTTGGGAAAGACTGTCTGCCATAATAGATCAGATCAGGGCCTGGGCATCTCAGATCATCCATCCGTGGGTGGCTCGTGTGTGCGAGGTAGCCCATGAACAGTCACGTGCTTTTCATGTGCATTTTGGCAAGGTGGTGTGCAGGCAGTGCTCTAACTGCCTAGACCCAGCACAGCAACTAACTACTTGCATAGAGGAGGATACTTTGGAGCCTGCTTGCATGCCAGGGTCAGCTGAGATGCGGCATAGTCGCTGCGCCCCAGACCCCACAGTTTTCTTTCGCCTGACCAGAGCAGTGTTGGGCTGTGGCTTCCAGTACAAATCATGTACGTCACATGCACTTGTGAAGGCTAGGTGCTCACTTGCGTGTTTTCTACAACTGCCCCGTACCAATCAACAGGGCGTAGGGTTTGGGGTTTAGAGAGTGACTGAATGTCATGCCGCAGCTGATGCTGCTCGCCTGAGGATGCTATGCAGCCACACGCACGCGAAAGGAAAAAGCCGCGTTAGGCACTGTCCGGTGTCAGCCAGACTTTAGCCTCACTAGTAGGTCAGCTGCTACGAGAGCCCATGGTACCCTGCAATGAGAGCATCAGCCCCTTGCTCAGGTCCTGCCTTCCTACGCCTGTGAGGCCGTGTTGCTCCACAAGCAGCCTCTTGCGACGCACTAGAAAGCCCACATGGGAATTGCAAGTAGGATTGTTACCCCTGACCCCCTAGCAGCCCCGCTCTCTAAAGTGAAAGGCGGGCTCAAGGTCTTGAGGTTGGGATGGAACGGGCTTGTGGATGAGGATCTAGTAGGGTGGCGTGTTTAGGGTCTAGAAGGCTGAGGGTCTAGGATTAGAATCTGAAAATGTCAATTTTGTTCCCCTTAAGTAGATGGAATATGGGATATGTGAGGACCTTAAGTATAATATACCCAAAGCCATATTCTATCTACTTAAGGGGAACTAGAGGCTTTCGCTAGGCTAGGGTTCGGGGTACGACACAGCAACATGTCCGTGCTCGCTCAGTGGAGACAGGACTTCATGGTCGCACTGCTCCAGCATAAAACCTTGCTTGTTGACAATCATTATGTCAGCTGAGCACAGACTGAAAATGTTCCTTGCGTTCAGTAGCACTTGCATACTTCAGGGCTGGAAATCTCACTCTACTGCAAACTTGCTTCCCTGCTGCCCCCGGTGCTAATAATCAGGAATGTCAGCAAGCACGAGTTGGCAGCTGCCTCCGAGATAACGAAGACGACCAAATCTCTTCTCGGCATGCGAGCACCTCGGCACGGAGCAGCACAAAGCTGCTAGTGTAAGAGAAAGCATTCCGGATTCCAGGTGCCAACGTGACAGGTAGTCATTGCTATTTTGAATTTCGTGCTAGCATGCTGCATTTCGCACTTTGTTGCCCCAGGCTGTTATCAGAGGACTTCAAGCTGCTCTCTGCTGGGTCTTCGGCTATGGACTTGAGAAGTTCATACCCAAGAACCCTTTGCAGCCTGGTAAGCCGATTCCCACAGAACTCGACCCGCCAGACGTGGATTCTAGGCCTCACCTGACCTGTGTGCCTTTCACAGCAAGAAGCCTTGAGTGCATCACGAATTTTATAATTTGATGCCAACCTATAGTTCATGGCTATTGAAATCCTTCCCTAGGAAGTTCCCCAATCATCAGATGCCCAGCTGCCTCTTTTGCATGATCATTGACGGGCTGAGGCACCTGACGAAGAGGCATTACCATTCCGCTCGCTTTACTCATTGGCTTACAGTAGCCTCAAACTCCGCTCACTGGCAGAACCTGAGGCGTGTCATCCTTCCTGGAACAATTACCGCCTAGCTGCCAAACGTGCAAATCTTCAACCTACATTGTTGGTAGCGGCCTTGTTCTCCCACGTGAACCATGGCCCATTCGATTCCGGCCGCTCCCACCAAATGAAAAAAGAGATTTGTGAGCACTACATCCATGGCCTCAGTTCGGAAGACTGGGAGGAGCTCAGAGAGCAGATAGCAGCAGATCGTTGCTGTGATATCAGCTCGGACAGGGTGCCGCAGGAGAAGGAGGACCTTTTGCAGGAGGCCACCATAGCTTCCCGTGGCATATTTGTGCCTCTGCAGGAAGCTTCTGTTGGTTCGCTTACTGGGATGTTTTGGTATAGTGGGAGATGGGGGGCGCTTGCTTATTATTACTGTTGTGTTGTCTCTCCGGTCCCGTCAGCATGTACTAGCCTGGGATTGAGAGCCTTCCATCTAACAGCGTAGCCGAGTATTTTGTTTGCACTGGTCAGATGTGCCTGTGCACGCTACTGTCCACCTAGCAGGGCCTTCCCAACTAAGTTACACTAGGAGGGGTCTCTACACCGTCTAGCTACAGACTGTGTTTTTTCCTGCACTAGCGTCCCCCACTATGTTGTAAACTGGGTAAGTGGCTTGCCCCAGCAAATAGATCGCCCATCGCCCTTGTCTATGGTCACAAGGCCCCAGGCTTGAAAGCCGCAACTCTCTTTGTAGGGTTTCGGGTCAGTAGATGTGTCCCCAAAGCAATCCTATAGACTTGACCCCAGGCTCAACCCTATATACCCATTCCAATCTCAAGTCTATCCTCTGATCTGCCAAGGCGAAGCCCAAGTCGTGGTTCCAGCTGCTTGCAGCCATGAGGGCGATCGATCAGGATTGGACCATATCCTCGGAAATTCTCAACCTGGCTGAGGCGTGGCGGCTTTGGGGTTTTGATTTCTGAGTCACTGCGGCAGTCTGTTGTTCCCATAACAGAAGAATTACCGCTCCATGTGCCAAGGAAACTGAACAAGATTGTGAAACCTGTGAATCTGCGTCCCGAAAACTGTTTCAAGCTTGGGGGCTGTATAGTATGTGTGCTGCTGTACGAACGCCTAGCTTTACAGAGGCTTCATCTGTTTGTTTTAAAAGGATGTGTGCTAAGTGTTGCTACGCATTGGACAGCAAAAGGACAGTGTAAGTAAAGGAGGAAAGTCAGGGCTCCAATTGCAATAATAGTGGCTGCAGCTTACTGGGTCAAGACAAACTTGTGTAGCGTTAGCGCCCTCTTAGTGCTTTCGGCCATGGGCTTGTGCAAGCTTAGTCTTCGCATATTCCAAGCTCTTGCTGCTGCAGCATGCAATGTGTGGCTCTTCCTTGTGCTAGACCTTGTACCCGTGGACACGGACAAGCGCAGAAAGGCCATGGAGGAGCGCTTGGACGCATGCAGTGAGGCGTGCCTCCTTGCGGCAGCTCAAGCGGAGACAGACCGCCGAAATGCCTTGCAGATGATTTCAGAAGTGCTGAGAGTAACCAAGGGAGCGTGGCGTGATCTGTCAGTTGGACCTGATGCACGCGTCCATGTCGTGTATGCTGCAGAGCTCAATACTGACAACATGTGGCGTGGATCCGGCTCCATGGAGGATGCGAACACAAGGAAACAGCTACACATCTTTCGTTCAGCTGTTCATGATCTGCGCGCGCTGCAGCAGTGCCTACCCAGCAGCGTGGAGCTGTTCTTGAGGGAAGCAGTAGACAGCGCTATCGCAGAGATGGAGCATCAGTGGACTGAGCTGGCAGCCTTTCTTGCCAGCCAGAACCACAGCCAGACCATGTCTAGGACGTAGCCCGCATCTGTGGTGCCAAGGCCTCACAAGTGATGCGTAGATGAGTACTCAGCTTGACCTGACTCTGACAATTTGCTAACAACTCTGTCTCACTGATGGAGCACGTCGCCGGTCAGTGGAACAGGGGTGGCTTGTTGGGGGTGGGCTTCTGATTTCTCGCTCTGCTTGAAAGTTGAGGGTCTGGGGTGTAAAGGTTATTAGGGTCTTCCCCGGGGGATAAGGTTCTGTTCACCGTTCCTGTGGCTTCGAGGCGTTACTACGGGTAATACATGTCAAGTAATAGTCTATCAGCAGTGTAGCAGCAGCTTGCTCCCAAGTTTGAATGTCTAAGCCGGACAGAGGCCGACGCTGAAAACTAGACCTTTCACCCCTGGAGATGTTAGCCCTTTGCTCTCAAATGTTGAATTCTTTAAGCCCTCAGCCGGAGATCCCCAACAGCCCCAGGACAACAACAAGAACATTCCATAATTTCCTTGGGTCGCTATTACAGCCGTCCTACTGAAATTGCCGGACCCCTTCAGCCATGTAAATAATGCTTTAACACTGCTATTATTAGACCAGACTCACAACTCTACCCTATGTTAATGTTGTGCCCGAGACCACCCTAAACCCAAAAACCCTAAACCCCAAACCCCAAACCCAAGGAAAATCCAGGGGGTGTAAGGCTAGAACCGGGGCGGAGGGTTGACCTGGGTTGAGGGCGTACCCTCAGAGGCATGGGATGCTTGAATGTTCTCGAGGTTTCCTGGGGTCTGAGGCTGTCAGGTGACTCGAGATTTTGGATCTTCTCTGTGATTTACCTATTACTGTGTTACAAACATCAAGAATAGCAGCCTAGCAGTACGTTGTGCACCTCGACCAAGGCTCATGTGATTGTGATTCTGTTATTGGTGTTACAGGCAGCTATCAGTACCCAACATCCTCTCGCATGAAAGCCTTCGAAACACGGACCAAGCCACGAATTCACTTCAGTATTTGCTTTTGGGTAATGTAGAGCTGGGGCCCAAGCCTTAACTTTCGAAACCCAAGCCCAGCAATGACCCCTATCAGAAATTGAGAGCGATCCTGGCCTTGTGTGGGCACTACGCACTCACACTTCCTTCCTTAATAAAAAACCCCACCCCCTAAACCAAACAGCTGCTTGGCAGGTCTTCGATGATGGTGGCGTGATGAGCGGCAGTGAGGGCGGCAGCGCAGATGAAGATGCGGAAGATCAGGAGCGACCTGAGAACGAAGACATGCCAAGGACACGTGAGGAGCTTTACAAGCTCAAGGAGAAGTATGGGAACAATCGAAGGCTTGCTGCGCACTTCTACCGCAATCGTGCCATTCAGCTGGAAATGAGGATGCTGTATTTGGGCGGAGCGCCCCTAGCTCGAGAATTCTCCTGCATGGTGAAACTTTTCCAGAAAGGACAAGTGCCTGGGGGCCTGTGTTAGTATTAGTGCTCTGGAACCCCTAGAGCCTACACTTACACCCTGAATCCTGAAACTCTAAACTAACCTCTATTTTCACAACCCAAAGCTGTAAAACCCTCAGCCCCCCAAAAGAATTCTCCAAACTTTAGTCCTGAAACCCTGCTTGACACAAAGGTGCCATGCCTGCGATGGCAAGCAGTTCGTGCAGTTGGGCAGGAGTGGATGGACACAGTCCTGGAGACAGCTTTTCTCATCCATGATGCAGACGTTCTGGAGAAGCTACAGATCACACTGCCCTTGCAAAGCCCTGACGCGCCACGTGAAGCTCATGTGGACCCTGCGCAAGGTGAGCGCTTGAATGCGTTTTGGAAGTTCCTGTGTGAGCTTTGCTCCAGCCGTTGCTGGAGCCAAATCCAGTTTTCCATGCTGGTGCCCCAGATCCTGGCCGGCATCTGGCACGAATCACTAGACATCCGAGCAGCCGTGATGGCCCGAGCCCGCAAGATTTGTGAGGCCATTTTGGCTGCGGAGGCCATCGTGTTTCAGGTCGAAGGATCGCCAGCCGTGACAAAGAAGACACGGGCATCACTTACAACCTGCCTGAAGGATGCTGCGTGGAATGAACTTCAGCTTGCCCGTGAGTGTATCTCGGTTTGCCGTGCTTGCAATTGGAGCCCTGACGGTCAACAGCTTCGACTCCTTACCCACAGGCTGTATGCAAGACCGCCTTCAACGAAGCACTTCCTAGAAGACTGCTTTGCACATCTGTCTGATGTGTCGAAACGACACATGAAGGGTATGACTATGCAGAGGTCGCCTGCCTGGTATGCATGTGATTCCTGGTAATTTCTTTCTTGCTTCGCTTTTCTCACGTGAGGGTTTCCAATGATTGATTCCCAGTTTGATGCCTACATCTTTCCTGAGCGCTTTAACAGCCAGCGAAAGAATTCCTTTAGGCTAAACACCTATGCCCGGACGCCCTCCATGTAAATGTTTCGGATGAACTGCTCAGGTGGACCAAGTACATCTACACGATGTCATCGCCCACTGTCCGTGAATCCAAGTGGCCTCAGCTGCGCCAATCCTTGCAGGAGTTTGCGCAGTACTTGGCGGAGCAAAGGCGACCTGCGCAGCAAGCGGCCGAGGCAGATGCAACAGCAGAGGACCCCAACCTGAAGCTCTCGGCCAACAAGAAAACGTTCCAGGTCGCGCAAACAATGCTACCTACGGAGCTTCAGGAGTTGCTGCAGGAAAAAAACATGTCGGCTTGGTTCAAGAAGGCGGGCACCGAGAGCAACCAGCGAGCAAGTGCTGCGACAGCCTGGCTTGCTGAACACAACGGCCGCTTTGAGCTGTCAACCTCCGCGTGGTCAGGCTGCTTGGCGGCAGTGGTAGGGTTGTTCGGACTGGCTTCTTAGGAGTTTTTACGAGGGATGCAAGCAAGTGAAAGTCTGGGAAGATTGAGAACCAGCTGAGCTAAGCAATCCTCAGCCCTCAAGATTTAAGCCTTAAAGCCTCCACATTGAACCTGAACACGCTAGGCCTTACTAACGCCGAAGCCCTGAACCCGAAGCCACACCCATAACCTTCAAAGCCCTAGACCCTAATCCCTAGACGACAAGCCAAAACCGCCATTCCTGCAATAGTCTCTCTTAAGCATCGCAATGGAGTTGCCGACATGTCTGCTTGTTTGCCAAATGTGCCAAGGAGCTTTCCTGAAAAAGGGCAGCGTATTCCGGCACCAGGACTCTCAGACGCACGTGCTGCTCAGCCTGGGTTTCCGGACATATGGGGCTCTGGCTTTGCGACTGGAGAGAAAGGAGCATGACGCTCAGGCGGGGTGATGCGGGGTGGTTTTTCGTCAGTGTTTGCTTTTTCAACGGCTGGCGCACGTGTGCCACTGACTGGGCAAGGCTATCTGAGTCTGACAGCCAGAGTGATCGAAGGTCTTTGAATTCGCCCCATTTCCACGCAAATTCTAAATTGTAACAGTGTTTTCGTCAGTAAACAACATGCGCTAGAATCCGGCTTCAGTTCGTCTACTTCATAGTTACCGGCCAGCAGGTCTACTTCATGATGGCACCTGGCCCCACAAATGCAATTTCTCTTCCGGAATGGATATTCAACCACACCGTTGGGGAATCGTGCCCTTGGAAAGCTGTTCCCTATCGGGTTGCTCAGCCTACGGAACTCCCGGAAGAGCTACATGATTGTGTATGTCTTCTGTGCCAGACAGGCCCTGAAGAACATATCATCCGAGCCGCGTTGAGAAGCGGCGTCATGCTGACCAAAGCCCAGCTTCACAACCTTTGGCAGGTTGCAAGATTCCAACTTCCTGGCCCCAAATGCGGGTCGGGAAAAAAAGGAGGCATCGTCAAGAAAGACTATGTCTTGGCAGCCCTGAGGTTCTACTTTCCTGATGAACCTGAAGACTCCGATGACTTTCAGTTCATGTTTGATTCTTTGATGGGCTCCGTCAAATCGCCAGAATGCTCCGAGGAAGTCCTTGCTGCAGTGCAGGGGCTGGACCCAGTCCACCAAGAAGACTGGCAAGACGTCAAGCGCTGTGCCTTGAATCAGCTTGCAAGCCAAACAAGGGACGCAAAGCCCCGCCATAAGAAAAAGGAGCACAACACAGCGGAGGGACCTGGAGACGCTGACGAGGCTGATGGCGCACAGTCTGCTGGCTCCAAGCGTTTAGCGCCAACAGCCAGTGGGCCAATGGATGCCACACCTCGCAAGGAGCCACGTGTGCTTGCCCAGCGCAAGCGCTACACACCAGGAGAGTTGCGCAGCCTGATTCCGGGAAATGGAACCCTTTCTGGTGTCTACCTGAAACGGATTCCTGGGAACAGCAACGGCAAGATTTACCAAGGTTTCTATGCTGCGAAGGAGACGGGTCTCTTGGTCTGTTTACTTTGTAGCCCATATCTGCAGTCATAGAATCAGGAGATAACGGCTCGCCAGCCAGACGTTTGGAACGGAGTTGCCTGCTCATTGTAAATTTACACTGAACCAAAATCCTGGCCAGACAATTATAGTTGAGAATGCACACCTTTGCCCATTTTTTTGACTGGTGTTTAAGAGTGATGATGGCCTTCCCGTAACTACCTGACCCCTAACGCCTGTACACCCCAAGTACATTACCAGCCAGGCTTTTGGATGCCCTAAGTTACAGCCCTTCAAAACCTGGCCCGTCAACCCCACATCTCAGCCTTCACGCTAATGATGTGCTCAGGTGATCGCAAGAGCTTGTCAGTTACCTGGGAGGGAGCACGGCGGCAGCTGACAGAGTATGAGGCATTGAGAGAGGTTATCACTTGGATGTGGGACACGGATGCTGAGCGCAACCCCGAACACAATCCTGATGACAGGCAAGGGTCCAGAAACTGTGCAAATAACCTACCCCCCGTGGCTTCTGATTTGATGCTTAATTACTGTAAATCAAGCTTGTGTTTTGTGTTGCGTTCACACACAATCAATCAACATGCGAAGGCCCACTGCGGACGGCATGCGCGAGGTCCTGTCTGGGTTTGACGCGAGTACTGGTTTCGTCAACACACTAGCACCAAGCGGCAGCCAAGCTGCAGCCACGTCAGCAGGTGGTTCGGCTGATGCTGCTGCTTCCAGTGCAGATGTATCATCGCCAGGCCCATCACGCAAGCTCAAGCGCAAGGCTACTGATTCGTGATCAATCACTCCCGTGTACTTCAATCATCCCAGCTAGCAGCTGAGGCCCCAAAGACACCAGGGTAGTAAGCGGAGTCCTTCAAATTCTTAAGAACTGGGGGCAGAACAGCTTCGCCAGCTGGGATCCTTGTTGCAAGGTTCACTGTAGAGAGCAACCGTCGCAAGAGAAGTCAAAAATGATGTTAGATGTGTCTGAACCAGACCACAGTAATCAGCCTTATCAGGAATCAGTACGGAATTCCTGGGAACGGATCATGTCAGCACCATTTCCCAAGATTCATGCAGACAGGAACATTCCCGATGCCTTTTTGGCTGATCTGGGAGGTTTTTACAGGATTTCGAGGCCTTGCTTTCAGAAGTGCCCCTCCCAAATTTACAGGTCAGACTTTATCCCCTTTTATCCCCTTTTATCCCCTTTTATTTCCTTTTATCCCCTTTTATCCCCTTTTATCCCCTTTTATCCCCTTTATTACCCTTTTAAGAGCATTTATCCCCTTCAATCACTTCTTGGGGGTTGACATGAGTAATCGTACTCAAGCCCCAAACCTGGGGTAATGGTCCTCCACCCCTGCACCACAAAGACATGATTGAAGGTTTTGGGATTAGAGGGCTGAGGGCTTAGGCTTAAGAAAACAGGGTCTAGGGATTAGGGTTTGTGGTTTAGAGGGTTGAGGGTTTGGAGTTTAGGGCTTCAGAATCGCAGCATCTCTCTGGCAAAAGTCGCTGTTCCTGAGCTCACAGCTCTAAGTAAGCTGAATCCGTAAAAACCTAACGCCTAAGCCCAAAACCCCAACCCTCTCAACAAGTCAGATCGAGATACTTTTTGTCAGGGAAGCGCTGCATCAAATTCTCCATGGTGCCGGGGTCCTGCATAGTTGGGGCTTGAGGAAACCCAAAAGGTCCATGTAGCTCCATAGTATAAGTATATACTTGGGCCCTAAAATAATTATGTAGGAACCCCTTTTGGCCCTGAGTATATATTGTATACCTACGCTACACCCTAGATCTTTAACCCTTAAACCCTATACCCTTAACCCTAAACTCTACACCCTGACCCGAATAAACCTTATAAACCCTAAACCCTAAACTCTACACCCTAAACCCCATAAACCATAAACCATAAACCCTAAACCCCAAATTCCACACCCTAAACCCTATAAACCCTATACTATATGCCGACATGGACCCTTAGGGAAACGCAGTTGCTGGGTCCAAGGTTACAGGTTACAAAGGGGGCCTCCGCCAGCTTCGGAGTGTAATCCCCTCCCCCTAATATTCAGCCCCCCCACCCTCAAAGAAGTATGTAGAATTATTATTAGGGTTTAGGGTTGATATTATGCCCCCCCCCCTATTAAATACTCCCAGTATGTGGTATATCAAAGTAAATGGGAATATTTAATATTACGGGGGTGGGGGGGTTTAAAGTTAAGGGGGAGGGGATTAAACTGGGCACTGCTGGCTGTTAAGGTCTGGCGTGTAGGGCTTCGGGTGTCAGGCTTAGGGTTTAAGTTTTTGTTGGTTTCAGGTTGAGGTTTGGGGCTTAGGGTTGTTATCATGGGAGTATATGGATCTCCCGATGAAGCTACGTTGCGAACCCTATAAACCCGAAGCATAAACCTTTAAACCCCTCGTGAAAAACTTCCCCTCAGGGTCCAAGGACCCA